>SWBT01000396.1:0-26966 GCA_005298045.1 Pleurotus ostreatoroseus | reverse complement strand
CCACAAACAGACTGAAAAGGAGGATTATGTAAATCTTACGTAACTTGGAAAGTTTGGCGTGCGGATTCGAGCAAAAACCGGACACCAAGACCCGCAACCAACAAGTTGGTAGCGGGAATGAGGGTTCTCAACGGAACCAAACTCATAGCCCGAGAGTCTCTCGTAGATCTGGGGACGACCCAGTACGAAATTTGGGGCTATTTCCGAATTTGTCCGTGTATCAACGCGCATATTTGACGCAAAAACCGCGTGCAGAGCAACGCCACTGTAAGCGTTAATAAATTCAAAAGGCCGTCGAGTCTTCGCACGAAACGAACGGACACTACACCCTCCAAACGCTCGGAACGTTGCTTCGCACATTCCCCAACACCCCTGCGCGTTCGAGGGTGGCTGCGGTCAAGAGAGCCAACGCTGACCTCGGGGCGCCCGTCCTCGATCCCTATGAAATACCACACATCGGGGGACCAATCACATCGCCCCTTCAAAGCCTCAGAAAAATTTTGGTATAATCGGGTGTATACGGCCTGAAAATGCGCCGCCGCAAGCACAAGGCGGCGCTGGTATACAACAACACAGCAGCAAAAGGTGCGCGGTTTACAAGTAAAGTATCACGACCCGGGCGACAAACGTCCCCCGGGCGAAACTATGGAACAAACATCTAGAGTAACAACACCAAAGCTAAAAAGTCAGTGACCGCGCGAGCGTCAGGTCGGGTCGGGTCGTAACAACAGGGGATTACACGAAAGACAGGGGTACGGTGTACGATGGGTGAGCACGAAAATGAAGGAGGTGAGCGAGCAGGTCACTACTGTCCGTGCGCTGATGAGGCGCGGCGGGCCGCGCGGGATGCTCATGCAGCGTCCAAAGGTCTATCGTAGTCCGTAAGGCATTTAGGCCATGATGCTGGCGAGGAGGAAGCCGATGAAGCCAACGAGGCCGGAGGAGGCGGCGTTGATCATGCCGGCGGAAGAAGAGGTGGTGGCCGACGCCGAGGTCGCGGCAGAGGACGCAGTGGAGCTGCCAGAGTGGCTGATAATTGCGCTTGAGCCTCACGAAGTAGGATGTTAGAGATGTAAGACTCACGAAGAACCACTCGCCGCGCTGCCGGTAGAGCTAGCGTGAGAGCTGGAGGAGCCGCTGTTGGCGGCACTGGAACCAGTCTGGCTGGAGGCCGGCGCGGTGCTGGACGACGAGCCAGTGGCGGCAGAAGAGGTCTCAGAGCCGGTGGAAGAGTCGGTGGAAGAGGCCGCGGACGAGTCCGTAGACGAGTCAGTTGCACTAGCCGAAGAGCTGTCGGTGGCACCACCAGAGGTGGTCAGGCAGCTGGAGTCAGCTGTGAGGGACCGGTTGTGAGCACTTGTTCATATGCGGGAAAAGTATAACCTACAGCCGGCCTGGACAGTGAAGACGCCGGACTGAGCAGATGCGCCAGTGCTGTCACGGAGCGTAAGACCGAGCTGGATGGCTACAAGCAAAGCATCAGTATAGTGTAATTCGACAAGACAATGGACGCACAGCCGGTGATGTTCGTAGACCAGGAGATGGGGCTGCTCTGGATGTTGTCGATCTCCTGCTCGATAGCACCGTTGGCGTCCGGAGTTTGAATGCTGAAGCGCATATAATCAGTGAAGGTTTTCCCCCGTAAATATGAATGGTACCTACAACTAATAAAAAACAATTCGGAGGCAAAGCGAGAAGGTAAGCATCTGTCGTCTAAGCGTCATGAATTTGATGAGCCACGAACCAGGGTGTAGGGAGCTGGCGAATTAATTATTAGCACTCAGAGCCTAGCATTCTGACAAGCGTACACACCAGATCCACCGCTGAAAGTGAACTGGGTGGGGACACACTGGACCTCGGTGCCACTGGACGCAAAAGTGGGTCAGAGCAGCTCAGGGGATGCCCGGAATGGGACAGGAGGCGACATACGGGGTGTTAATCTGGAACTGAGCGCGAGAGCCGACGATGGCGGCGGAAACAGCAACGAAAGTGGCGAACTTCATGGCGGCGGCGGGGAGGACGGCGGGGTCGACGAGAAGGACGAGGTGGTTGCTCGGGGCGACAGACGAAAAACGGGGCACGAAAGCGAGACTGGAAAGGACGAGGCATCTTATAGCGGGCGGTAGATGCCGGGAGTAGGGTTAGGAGG
This sequence comes from Pleurotus ostreatoroseus, assembly GCA_005298045.1. Taxonomy (NCBI): domain Eukaryota; kingdom Fungi; phylum Basidiomycota; class Agaricomycetes; order Agaricales; family Pleurotaceae; genus Pleurotus; species Pleurotus ostreatoroseus. The sequence goes on along the minus strand of SWBT01000396.1, from coordinate 24,817 downwards.
TGAGCTTGCCAGGGCAGGCGGCGCTGCGGGACGGGTCACGCCCTGTGACAGTGGGCATGCTCGCCGATAATTCGAGAACTGTCCATTGGCCGCTTCAACCGTCGGCTCCCCTTTTTTTCCTGGCCTGCCTCCCGATGATGCGCACTGATGCGGCCGTGTCTTGGCGCGGTGCCCAGGCCGTCGAGCACGGCGAGCACGCGTCGGTCGTCGTCGGGCGACGCGGCGACAAACGCACCTGGGGCGACGAGGTCAGCGCGTCGGTGACCGTGACACTCGCTACTGACCTTGTGCACGTCATACGCCGCCAAGCGAGCGAGCGCGGCCCTGGCGAGGAGCAGAAGCTGCGCTTGAGAGTCGAAGACATTCGCTTGTGTTGTGATGAGCTCATATACATGTCATGTCTACATCGCGGACGCGTCGGACCGCGTTGATCCCTCCCCGCACTACCCCACCGCCCGCCAGCCTTAACCCAGCACGCGCACTCGCGTCACCAGCCCGTAGTGGTCACTCACCCAACGCCCGGACGTCGTCTTCAGCCCGACCCCCACCCGCTGCGGCTTGTCCACCTTACACCGCGCATCCGACGTGTACAATATCTTGTCCAATCGCCCCGGCGCGAACTCGCAGACAGGCTGGTGCCCCCACGTGAACCCCCCTTCGACATCGTCGCCTTCCGTCCATGCATCGAGTAGCCCAGCCCCCACATTTATCTCACGGTCCTCCGCCTGTATCGCGTTCATGTCGCCACATACGAGACCCGCGTAGACGCCCTCCGCGCGCAGCATCTCCGCACTAGCCGCCAGCTGCGCCGGGCGCGCCTGAATCCCATACGGCAGCGATTCCAAGTGCACGTTCCCGATCCGCACCGTCACCTCTCGTGAGCGCGAGCGCGACCGGCTCTTCGACTGCGACGCGCTTTTCCTGGACGACGTGCGCACCCGGAGGTCGACGAAGACGGCGTGGCGCCCCATGGCGGAATTCCAGAATGTCAGCATCTGCGCGGACACCACCGGGATCGTCTTCGAGACGAGCGTGATGTTCCCGTAGTCCCTGTGCGGCCATGCGCTGCACTTGACGGGGACGACGTGGAAGTGCGCTCGGATCCAGGGGTGCTCCAGGACAGCAGGGAGTGAAGCCGGATGGATTTCTTGAAGGAGTAGGACGCAAGGCGAAGGTGCCTCGCCGTCCGTACACTTGAATACCTCGTGTTGAATGTGGTCGAGTGCAGCGGCCGTGCGCTCGTACCCCGCCGACTGCATAAAGTCTATGTTCCAGGTAAGCACCTGAAAGACAGAGGGCGGGCGTGTCGCCGATTTGGGCCGCGGCGAGCGTATAGGGTTGGTCGCGCTGGTAGGACTCGGGGGCTGCGAAGAGCCCGACGTAGTAGGAGTGGTGGTGTGTTCGTATTCTGTCTCGCTATGACCCCCCGTTGAGGAGGGAGACCTGGGTGTCTTGCGCCCGACAGCGGTATGGTTCCAACACTGTTTGCGGTTGGTCCAACGCCGGATGCGCAATTCACGAAGTTTATCGTTCGCATTCATCTTGGGCGAGAGGTTTGGGGACGAAGCTGATGGTTTCTGGCTAGAGATGCTGGTATCTCTCGGAGGGGAACGACGGAATAAGTTCGAGCATATAAATGCCCACCGCCTTAATCTACCCGTTATCATACTCAATCGTGATCGGCCTCGCAGAAGACCACGAGACATTGCCGCGTGGCGGTGAGGCTTTTGGAAGTGAGGCTGGTGCGGAAGCTTCGAGCGAACGTAGCACGTACTTATGCACTGCATACGACCCATTCCCGGCGTGAGCGGACGCCCAGACGCCTCTCTGATGATAGCAACTTAAGGTGGCGGACCCAGGTGGGAAGTGTATTCACAGGACAGCATCCGGTGGATTGAACGCCAGACAAGATAGGGAAAACATCCTGTGCATATGGTGCATTCTTAGTGTTCTGGGCAACCCATGCAATGATTACAGTGCAACAGGCAGTGCAGTGTACATGTCGAACATCGATATTAGGTTCAAGTCGGAGAGACGGTCCTCGGGAGGTCCAAGCGCCACATCGACGCTTGAGAGAGTAGATGGATAACCACGTGGCCCCGATCGCGAGCAATGTACGTAGATAAGATAAGATGCTAATTTGCATCTTTTGCTTTCTCCGGAACCGCTGCTTTACTCATACCATCGAAAGCGTTACTCAGCAGCACTCTCTCAAGCCGCTCTGCACCGTACAAAAGGCCACAAGCGGAGGCCCTTTACCTTCACTTTCAAGACTTCATCTATCCGAGATACCCTATAGAAAATGGCTGCTGAACGTGTAGACGAAGACCGCGTCCCAGAGGAGGGAGAAGACGGTGATCAGTTCATCGACCCGAACGATGTCTACATCGAGGTCGCCGAAGACGGAGATGCACCCATGGACGAGGACTATGCTGAGGTCGAGATGGACGCAGAGGGCATGCAAGAAGAGGACGAGATCGTGTACGAGGACAACTCCACGCAACACTTCCCCGGGCACAACGGCTCGGTATTCGCGGTATCAGCACACCCAACGGCGCCCCTCATCGCATCCGGCGGCGAAGACGATCTGGGCTATATATGGGACTACACGTCGGGCGAGGAGCTCGTGAAGCTTACGGGGCACACGGACAGCGTGACGAGTACCGCGTTCAGCAGCGACGGTGAGATGATCGCGACGGGGGGCATGGACGGCAAGGTGCGCGTGTGGCGGCGCGTGGGCAAGGAGGACTTCAAGCGGTGGGAGTTCCTGACGGAGCTGCAGGGACCCGATGAGGTTATGGTGCGTCGGTTTGTGTCGTCCTCTGCGGTACAGTCGGCTGAGAGACCAGGCGTTCGTTAGTGGCTAAGATGGCATCCAAAAGGCCCAGTACTTCTTGCGGGCTCGAACGACACCACCGTCTGGCTCTGGCAACGTACGTCTCTCGCCATCGCTCTCCGAAGGCCCTACCTGACCTACTCCACCACCAGTCCCTTCAGGCAACACCATGCAAGTCTTCGCCGGGCACACCGGGCCCGTCCAAACCGGCGCGTTCACGCCCGACGGCAAGCGCATCGTCACCGCGGACGCCGACGGCACGCTCATCTTCTGGGACCCGCGCAGCACCGCGCCCGTCTTCAAGCTCACGCCCACCGACGCGCGCTTCGACCTCGGCTCGATCACGTCTCTCGCGGTGAACCCCGCGTCGACGCTCGCCGTCGTTGGCGGCGCGGAGGGCGGTGTGCGCGTCGTTAGTCTGAGCAAGGGCGAGGTCGTCAGTGCGCTTGGCGGGCACAAGGAGGGCGAGAGTGTTGAGGCGGTTGTTTTTGTCGACCTCACGGGTGCGGGCCAGGCGGGTACGGGCGGGACGGTTGTCACTGGGGGCACGGACGGGAAGGCGTGCATATGGGACCTGGGCACCATGCGCCTCCGCGCAACGCTCGAGCATCAGGTGTGTTTTCCTCTACAGTTGGTTCGCACGACGAGCACGGACTGATGTGTAACGCGTACAGGACGCGATCACGACGCTCTTGAACCTCCCTGCGCCAAAATCGCGCCTGCTTGTCTCTGCGTCCGCCGATCGCACGCTCAAGACGTGGGATGCGCGGACGGGGATGTTGCTGAAGGAACACAAGGGCCATCGTGCGCCGGTTCTTGGTGCGGCGTTGGGTTCGCAGGGTAGTGTCGTAGTGAGCGCAGGTGACGACGGTGTCTGTCTCGTTTTCCCCACTGAGTAGATTAGTGGCACGCTCAGTCCTGAGCGTGGTAGACGGTGGGTCGCTTTCTCCTCACGCTTTCCCATCTTCACTGACTTTGTCTGCAGGAAATGTGATGACATTACTCTATATCTAAATTGACATGTCGGAATCAATGTCATGCGCCACACAAGATTCGTAGCCTCGTTTCTGATCAGCATGGGTTTCGTAAAGCTCGGTGTGCAGCTGATCAGACTGCAGGTCTCACGAAAGGTACCGATGGGGAGAATCACGCTCTGATCAACCTTCTGCCTTCCTCGCATCTGTTGCGTGTGGTGATTGGCAGTCCGACTCGTCTGTACTTCTTTCAACCAACCTGGTGAGCAACGGTCCCTGTGAATTCCTTGTCTACTAAGGTCTGTCTACTCTCATATTGGAAGGCGGATAAGCGTGGCCGGATAGATACCGGATACATCTACTTCGACCGCCAATACATATGGCTTCCTCACAATCGCAATTTATTCGTATCCGACGTCACCTCTTGAGGACCCCCAATATACGACCTTCCTTCAATCTTGGCGGAGGAGCATCAGTTCATGCGGGGCCCCGAGTATGACGCTTGTAATATCGCCATTTGAAGCCTTCATGGTAATACTGAAGCTGCCGGAAGATGAGCGACATACTGACCCACACTTTGCTTTGGGTTCAACTTACCGGAGAGAACCGCAGTAGTGATAAGCTAGAAGGCCAGACATACAGCGACCGCAACGCACCCTGGGTCCTGGGATGGAAAGTCTAAAACACTGGTCGATGTCTCTGCCAATGAACTACCGAGGTCGGTTGTCAAGTTCACATCACGCCCAGTCATCACGCGGCGCGTCGCTTCACATGCTAGGGTTGTTCGTTGCTCCTGCTGGGTTTTCTTACGGAGAGTCTGTTCTGAGGCCTATCGATCAGTTCCTGGGAACTTGGGCCGTATGTAACGAGGACGGGGGCATCGGGGTGGGCTGCGGCGATGGTCGTCTTCCATTAAGCTTTCGCCCAGCTTGCCTCCGCGGAAAATATTCGTCCACACGGACGACCGTACGGACCCCTCTGCGCTGCTAAAGGCTGCTAATGTCAGCGAGGGGCAGCGCCGCGACTCATTGGCTGCGGTCCGCCCGGGCCCACGCGAGGACGAGGCATGCTGGGCGGCAAAGGCGGTGTGCGGGAGGACGATCGAAGTGGCGAGAATTCCCCGGTTTTGGACACCCGCTCTCGTGAAACACAGGCTCGTGGGCTCGTCCAGTCTCCCACCTTTCCCCCGTCGACCCATCAGCTGCGTCCGCTCGCGCGAGCATTTTGGCGTGTGATCAGCCTCGCCAGCGCGCGCGCTTCGCTACCCCACACTCGTACCCCAGATCCCTTCTCGCTCTTCCGATTCAGAGTCTATGGCTTCGCCAGTAACTCGGCGGTATATAGCGTCCTGCCTGTCCTCTTGGTTCAGATGTTTTCTCCTCAACTTCGTCTCGCGTTAAGGTCGCTGGCTCGCCAGCCGGCGTGAAAGCCTCCGCCCATGGCTACTACTGTACCAGAGTGGACCATCGCGGATTTCATCCACAGAGGTCCCTGGTGGAAACATAGAGGTAGCGTCCACCGTCGGTACTAACGTCCGCCAGGTTCTTATTGAGAGCTGATAGGAATTCGAATCCTAAACCTGTATTTGTGTTTACCACTGCTCACGGCTCCAATTAATGGATTCGACTCATCGCTGGTCAACGGTGAGATCATCCCCTCCTCGCTCAGTGCATCTTACCCATTCGATAATAAGGTCTTCAAATTCTTCCATCATGGCAGGACTATTTTGACCACCCTGAGAGCAAAATATTAGGTCTCATCAGTGCTGCTCAAGTTATCGGGTCAATAGCAGTACGCACTACCTCCCCCCTATGGGTGAAGTATCTGTCTAAGTCACTGCATCTTCGATACAGGCTCTCCCCCTCACCCCCCTCATATCCGATAATTTTGGGCGACGACCAACACTGTTTATAGGAGCTCTTCTCATGCTTGCGGGTGCTATTCTTCAATCATGCGCTATGAACATTGGCATGTTCATCGGCTCTCGTGGACTGAGTACGTTGCGCACAATCTGATAATCTATGTCGCTCACCATCTGCAGTTGGCTTTGGACTTACCTTTGGTCTCAACGCTGCACCATTGTTGATTACAGAGCTTACTTACCCCACGCAGGTACGTTATACAAACTGTGCACAGCGTATCGTTTACGAATTCTGTGCATGTAGCGAGGAAAGTACACATCGGCTTACAATGCCTCCTGGTATATGGGGAGTATTGTCTGTACGTCCTCCCACTTTGACGATAAAAACGCCGCTAACGAGTGTTCCAGCGGCATGGACATGTTTTGGGGTATATAATGGAACTGGTAGCTCCACTTGGTCATGGCGAATACCTACAGCCGTGCAAGCCTTTTGCCCTTGCTTGCAGATGATTCTTATATGGTACGTACCCGCTCAATACGCCGATTTGGTACACATTCTGACCGTAACGGCCGATAGGTTCATCCCGGAAAGCCCACGTTTTCTCGTAGCTCAAGGCAGAGTCAGTCTTCATACCCCTGACGTCTTGTCCTAGGCTGACAGGACCGTCGCTCCCCTCAGGAATCAGAGGCAGCGAGAGTGCTCGCTTGTTTCCATGCGAACAACCAGGACGACCGCGACCCGCTTGTGATGTTCGAAATGGCGCAGATCAGACACGCTCTGAAACTGGAAAAGGATGCTTCCAAAGCACACTCCTGGCGCGTACTGTTTGCTACCCCCGGTAATAGGCGACGTATGCGCTTGATTGTGGCTCTAGCTATTTTCTCTCAGTGGAGGTCAGTCTCTCAACAATTTATGATCCGTATTCGAGGTATTGATGCGTGCCATCTCAGTGGTAACGGGCTCGTATCTTACTACATCAATCTGATCTTGGAGGGTAAGTTCCTCGTCCGTCCCGTTCACGCAGGTGGCTGATGTTGCATAGGCATTGGCTTCACACAAACAAACACTAAAGCTGCCATTAATGGCGGCCTACAAATTTGGAACCTCATCGCCGCCATGACCGGCGCGCTTCTCGTGGATCGACTTGGACGCAGAACACTCTTTATCATCTCGAATATCGGTATGTTTATCGGTACGTCCCTTTCTATTGAGTGTGATCTATTAATCTAATACTGCCCAAGATTTCTCGGTCTGGACCATCACTACCGCTCTTTTCAATGAATTGCATCTTCAGTCCGCTGCCAAAGGTCGGTTCGTCATATTATACGTGCCCTACGCATCGTTAAACCTGCTTCCTTAGCCACTCTTCCGTTCATTTTCGTCTTCTTCTTCTTCTACGATCTCGCATATACACCAATGCTTGTTGCATATACCCTGGAAATTCTCCCCTTCAGCATTCGCGCAAAAGGTTTCGCAGTCATGGTACGCCAATCAGACACGATTCAAGAATTCTACTTAGACTTTCTGTTTGCAGAACTTTGTTGTATCACTAACACTCGCTTTCAACCAATTTGTTAATCCATGGGCCTTGGACGCCATGGGATGGCGATATGTACGTCGGCATCTACCAGTCAGGATATAAACTCTACTCACTTCCATGTTTAGTATCTAGTGTATTGTGGATGGCTACTTATCGAGCTTGCGTTCGTCCTCTCCTTCGTCATTGAGACGAAGGGTCGGACGTTGGAAGAGACTGCAGCGCTCTTCGACGGGGAGCGGCCCCAGCAAGACCTCGTCCAACGGGGCGGAGAGGCTGCCACCATGAACATGGACCGTGTCAATGCGTTCAAAGACGCACACCTCACCACAAACTACATGGAGCTGAGTCCCGTCTCCGCCCACCCGTCGGACGGGGACGACTCCGCATCCGCATCCGACCCACAAACCAAGGAACGCGACTCGTTGGACCATCCGTATTATATTGAAGCAGTATGAAGTACCGATATATACCAGCGTCCGTCCGTCCGTGCATTAATGGTGGAGTGTAATACTACGTTACGACCGTGTTACGACTGCGATGTCCGTCCTAGATCATAGGTATCCAAATCTGTAGCTTTCCAAAGGGACAGGTGAAGGCGCCCTCGCCCGCGGGGTCAATATCCGTCGTCGTCGCCCCGGCGTCGTCCCTGAAGCTGCGGAAGCGCTTCCCCGCGTGTCGCTGCGCCGGCGCAGAACCTTGTAAGCTCGCCTGCCAAAAGAGCGCAAACGTTCACTCACGCTTCCGACGTTCATGCGCACCGTGTGCATCTGATCCGACCTGGAGAAACTGTGGTGTCAGTAAATCCGCACGATGGGAAGACAGGTGCTTATCAAAACCAGTACCCTGTACCCCGATCCGCGTTGCTCAATAGGACGGCGCACCCGTCGTGGGTCTCGTCACCCTCACGTACGAAGCCGATGCAGTTGCGCTCCTGAAAATAGTCGCGTTGAGTCCCGTAGGCGAACTTCTTCCGAGCTTCAATGACGAGCTTGAGGCCAGCGGCGATGGGCTCTTCGTAGCATTCATCGTTTGGGTATAAGTCGCCATAAAAGACACATCTGGTGGGGGCGGTAAAGGGTCCGTTCATTAAGACAAAGAAGGGAACATACGGATGACCCTGACTTCTCAGCAGGATGAGCGCATAAGCCTGAAGCTTAAGATCGCTATAGACCTGTGACCGGAAACGGAGCTAGTTCAACAGATCAAGTGGGCGATGAGCAACCGACAACGTACCCAGCTTTCAAGAGTCTGACCGATTTGCTGGCCAAGTATGCGTAAGCCTACGAACCTCTACAGAAAAATCAAGGATGATCTACCGTGCTGGATGTACATATGTGTAGAAGTGGAAGTTAGCCAAACTCGTAAGAAGTACAAGGGAGAAGATACGGACTCATGATTGTCGACAAAAGTGATAGCATCCCCTGGTCTTATCTGGACTAGAGTGCCGTCGAAGATGGTACGCAGGTCGTATTTGGATCCGGCTTTACTCGCATTGTGCAGGTTGTAGTGTAATGGCACGTCGAAGAAAGTGAGCTGCTCCAATGAGTTAGTGAGACGTCTATAATAATACAACGGCATATACGCACCAAGCCTTCGAAGGCTTTGACAAACGGGCGCACGCGGCTCACGCTAACGGCAATAAGCAGATGACCAGGAGAGATACAAGGTAATGCTTACTCTCCGGACCAATATTCCGCCACGGCAAACATATTGTCTCTGCCGTGCACTTGCCTTGCAGTCTTGAGCTGCAATTACATCCTTCGAATGAGAAGGAATGAAGGGTTCGGTAGTAGAATGTACTCACGAAAGCTAAGAGGAACCGCCGGTCCATGTGTTTGATAGCATCAAGACGAAAGCCCATCGCGCCTGTCGTCTGGAAGAAGGGAAACAAGCTTTTACGTGGGTTAATAGACTGAAATTGGCTCACATACCTGGAGAACCCAAGCCGACCAGGCTAGCAGGTCCTTTCGCACCTCTGGATGGCGATGATCTATCTGTATTCCAATTGAACAAGTAACATATGAGGAAAGGTTCACCGATCTCACATCTATCCCTAGCAGGTAATCATAGTTCCCGAACTCTTTGTCGACAAAGAGAGACCAGCCCTTGTGCTTGTCGCTGACGATGCGGTATATACCCTTGGTCTTCGTTCGATGGTCCCAGTCTACGCCTAAGAAGCAAGTGAAACATATGCAGTGGAACGATGTTTCGCAGCCTTGAGTACTCACCAGTGAAATGCTCATGCGTCCACTTCATCTGGCTGTACTGAAGGGTTGATTAAGCGGCGAACTCATGAACTTGGCATACTGACAGCATACCTTTCCGCCTCTACCTACGAAATCAAAGGCTGTCCACCCCTTAGAGTCCACGCCGTCAAACATGCTAAAATGACTGAAAGTAATACCGACATACCTCGATTTCTCTGGCGGGACCGACCGTCTTCGTCCTATTGTTCGGGTCAACAGGCTCGGCCTTGAAGGTCTCTACTCGATCCGCTCCCAATTTGTGCTACACGGGGTTATGACCTAGACATTTGTACTCATGCAAAGGACTTACATTCAATACAGCATCAATGAGTACGTCGATGCCATGAGTTCTGGCGACGCCAATGGCTTGCACGAGCTCCTCCTTGGACCCCCAGCGGGTAGCAACGGCTGCCTTCTGCTCAAATTCACCTAAGTCCCACTAGTGGGTTTTAGAACTGTCAATAGCAACCTGAGAGGAGATACACACCAAATCGTACGCGTCGTAGCCTTGGCCAGTCTTGAAACACTTTGAGTAAGTTTCCAAACCGCTGCTCATGAGAAACCTTACCTTCTTCATGGCCTTATTGGGTGGCGGTAGCCAGACCTGGGTGATGCCCATCCTCTGTAGATTAGGAACCTCGCTCTCGAAGAATTGCCACCAGCTCATCTCGGGATGTTTGCAATCCCAAGTGAAGAACTGAATCTACAGCACAATATTGAGCGTCACATACCCCAAAGTGATCAATGAACAGTACCATCAGAGGATTATCCGGATGCCCGTCCTCACACAAACGCATTTTGGGCAGCGAAGGCGGAGGATGCGGTCTGAACATCCTGAACCAGTCGACAACATAGTGCAGGATCTCCATCGCCGTCGTCGTCGTCTTCTCTCGTTCTAGCACGCAGAACCCCGACGCCCGAGGCCGTGGTGATCGTTAAAGCGTGTCCGAAAGCGTGTTGCGGCCTGCTGCGACCACGGCCTCCAACCCGAGCTGGCAGGTCCTCGCACGTTTGAACTTTCTGCCTGCCTCCGCTCGAAGTCGAAGATCGCCACAGATAACCGAGGGATGCCGCGGGGTCGGAGTGCGACACTTTCTGAGTCCGCTGATCCGAATCTATATAGGCCATCTCCGGCGCTCACCGAGGTCTTCACCGTTGCGACCACCTGCATTCCCGAGTCTTCGAGCCTGCGTTATGTACGGCATTGAGACTCGGGTCGACGCATTCTTCACTTTCATAGGTGGCCCCGAACGACAGCCAACTTAATCGCTCTGTTCACGCTTCTTCACCACGGAGAATGGAGTTTCATGCTTAGGCGACACACCCTTCACACATGACGTAGATTAGTCGAAAGCTTCCGTAGCTTTGTACCCTCGATATCGTACTTCACAATGAATCACTCTTCCATAGTGGACGAGTTTCAACATGAGTGTCACAGTATGCTCTGGATTTCGTGTGAAGTGAGCAAAATTTGAGACGAGGCGCTTCGAGGGCTGTGATGCGCGTGCGAGTTAGCGCTCGAGACGCGCTCCTGCTCGACGCGTCGAACATGTCTTCCACTGATCGCGTCCACCAGCCCTCTCGCTCCTCTGCGGAATTCTTGAATCTACCTTGTACACGACGGTGTTATTAAATGACAAGCTCAAAGAAGAAAGCAGTATCTATACCCCCTTCTGAGGAAGAAGACAACACACCTGTGCCTTCCATCACCGACCCTTCCCTCCCACTAACCGCGTCATACACGTACCATTCACCCAAACCTACGACAGACGGACCGTATATCCTCGGAGTAGACGAAGCGGGACGCGGGCCTGTACTGGGGCCCCTCGTCTACGGCGTGGCTTACTGCCCAGCCTCATACCAGGAGCAGTTGGATGAACTGGGGTTTGCAGGTACGTGCTCAAGATGTCTCGGTTCCATCCTCGCTCTCATTCACTCATACCTATAGACTCGAAAACACTGAACGCCGCAACACGCTCATCGCTGCTCGAGACACTATGCTCCGATCCAGATAACCTCGCCTGGTCCGTCCGGGTCCTTGCGTGAGTTCCAGCCTTCGTTGCTCCCATGCTCTCACTGACCCAGGAGTAGTCCCCAGGCCATCTCCAGCGGAATGCTCCGGAGGCCGCCAACGAACCTGAACCGTCAATCAGAGGAAGCGACCATCCTGCTCATCCGCGAAGTACTGGACAGCGGTATAAAGCTCTCCGAGGTGCGTCCGACCCGCCACTCTACATGCCGCGAGTCTCAACGTAATATACGATGCATTAGGTCTACGTCGATGCTCTTGGCCCTACGAAGGCGTGGGAGGCCAACCTCTCCGCCCAGTTCCCGGGCATCAACTTCACCGTCACAGCCAAGGCCGACTCCAAGTTCAAGATCGTCGGCGCGGCGAGTGTAGCTGCCAAAGTGACCCGTGATGCGTGGATTGAAGGATGGATATTCGAGGAGGCTACCCCACCAGAGGGTGCCGATGGCAGTACTGGAGAGACAACGACCACCGACCAGCCATGGTCCTCGGTGCTCGGAAGCGGGTATCCGTCAGGTAAGGCTAGCTCATCTCATTCACAAGGAGGGATACTGAGACTTTGCTACACCATCCAGATCCCAAGACGAAAGAATGGATACGCACATCGATGGAGCCCACCTTCGGGTTCCCCTCCATCGTCCGTTTTTCGTGGACGACGATCAAAGTGGTGCTGGACAAGGACGCACACGCCGTCAAGTGGACAGACGAGGACCAGACTGCGCTCGTCAAAGCGTTCGAAAGCGCTACGGGGCGCGACAAGGACAGGTGTGCTGTCACAAAGGATCTGGGCATCAAGAGCGTGGGGTTCCTTTGAGCGTAGTCGTCGCAGCGATACCATGTACTGTAGCGTATTATATATCACGGTTGTATCAGTATAATCACCAGGCATACATAATCTCAAGATCGCATCGGGGGGAGTGGTGGTGTGGTCAACGATCCATGCATAGGTGGTACAGAGGACACAGGCATACATAATGTGATAAGAAAAGTGTAGAGATGAAGTGATAAGATGGCAATGACAATGGCAATGGCGATGAGGCAGCGACGTAGGGGGACTACGCGCATATGATGATGTGAAGTATCCGTCTCCGAAAGTCCGTCATGAGATTCATTACAGTCATAGATGCAAGGGTCGCGAGCGAGGCTCGCAGGATGGTGGGGTGTGCATAGACAGCCGCCGCCTTTTTACATGGCCCCGTAACGGACCACGTTGGGACGCCGAGTATCCGCGCCGTCCGTGATCCGTAGCTTCGACAGCGGCTCGTCGAGGGCGGAATCGCTGGACGAGGACGACTCGTCGCTGTCCGTGCGCTTCAGCTGGCTGAAGACGCCGCGGCGCGCGGTGAAGCTCTCGATCACAGCTGGGTGGTTGTGGACGATGGTGTTCGGGAACTGGGACAAGCTCGGCGTGACGGGAGAGTGCATGAAGGAGGACTCTGAAGACGACTCGGAGTCCGAGGAGTCTGCAGAGGACGGGGCGTAGCTCGAGTACTCCGTGGAGGAGACCATGTCCTCAGGGATCTCGGAGCCGGCGTCGCTCGCCTGGTTGTCGGACTCGGGCTCGCTTTCGGTCACGTCTTGTGTGCTCTCGACGTCCTCGACATGCTCGATTTCGGGCCGCCCACCGCCGACGGTGAGGCCCAGCGCGTTCTCCGTCTCCAGACTCAGGGTGAGGTCTAAGAGGACGATCCCGAACTCGTGCTCGATGCCCTTCAGAAGGCGATGGTACTTCTCCGAAGGCAACGCGAACGGGTGGCTGGTGACGTACGACCTAAGACCGCGTTCTCGATCAGCACCGACCATAGCCAGAAGCGGGCAAGACATTTACCGAATCAGCTGGACGACGTCCGCCGCGTCCGCCTCTCTGTTCTGCCTGCGGAGGAGGGCCGCGTACGCGGCGCGAGCCCACAACTCCGTCTTGGGTCCGAGGACCTTGGCGCGGGGTACACCCGCTGCCGCCACATCGGAAACGCCCTGCGGCGATAGCGCAGGCGAGGACGCGTCGTACAACGCGAACGCACGCGTAAACAGCTCGAGCGCTTCGGCCTCGCGCGACGGCTGTCCGCGCGACAGGTCGGTGGCGGGCGCGCCGAGCTTTGACGTACTGGCACATGCATATGGTGCGCAGCGTGCAGACGGGCGCGCGAGGTATCGGGGGATGGCAGGCATTGGGGTGTGGGTCGTTCCGAACGCGGGGGCCGCGAGTGCAGCCGCGAGGTAGAGCGCGGTGCTGACCTCCTGTATGCGCGCGGCGCAGACAGTGGGTGGCGTTTGCAGCTTGGAATAGAGGATGCGTAGGTATGGTTCCGCCTCTCCGATGCGAGACGGGCGCGAAAACTGCGAAACGGCGTCAGCCTGATGCTGTACCATGCAAGATCACGGCGAGCGCGCGGTGGTAACACTGGCCACGTCGCAACGTCGAGCCTGCGAGAGGACGGCTCGAAGAGCGTGTACGTACCCTGAGGAACATGACGAGCTGCCAGTAGCACTTGTCCAAGGCAGCCTGCACCTTGTGCTCGATCACGTCCGGGGCCACATCATCGTACTCGAGCACGCCGAGGTCGCAGCGCTGCTCGTCCGTTCCGTCCTTGAGCTCCGCGATGTAGTCCTTGAGCGCATCGACGGCTTGGTGCTGCTGGACGGTGGTGAGCGAGTCCTCGAAGATCCTGCGGAAGTGAGCAGAGAGCATATTTCCAGACATGGTGCAGATATATACTGAGAAAGAGCTGGCCGAGAAGGAGTATGTACTGTGCTAATGGCGTTGCATACGCGGTGGGGGAGAAAGAAGTGTGGGGGACTGAAATATGAACAGCGACGGGCCTAGAAGGGGAGCATGGCCAGCGGTGAGTATGTAAGAGACGGTCGCTGGGAGGGCAGAGCAAGGAGCGGAACGGACGCGTCGGAACCGAGTCGCCCTTATGAGGCAGGATCGTCGGCCGGGTTGATGCGCCGTCGCTCCTGGCGCCGACCCCCGCGGCCAATAAGCGAGGCCACGTTCGCCGCTGGGAAGACCGTCGAGCACAGCGTTCAAAGCAGCGAGCACGAGAGAGAGGGCAGCACACGCACCAGAGCTTGCCGACAACGATCATAGCTGCCCGCGGCGTCGTATCTCCGTACTCTAATCAGGGCTCGTTACGTTTATAGCTCTACTCATTGCGGCTATCGACGGTCGCACACATAAATACACTCCTGTCCACAAAGAAAGCTGGGCAGATCCACAACACAGAACGTCGCAGATACCGGGTCAGCAGCCTGTCACCGTCTCGCGGCCTTCGGAGGGGGCGTCCCGCTCGCTTCGTCGTCTGCCTTTCTCTTGCCCAGGCCGATAACCAGCTTGGAGCGCTCGGACGGTACGGGAGTGCCACCGGCGCGAGGAGAGTCGATCTCTACCATATTAGACGATATCCTCGAGAAGCCCGGGCGAGGAGCAGGCGAGGCACTGGCGGAGGTGCCAGGTACAGGGCTCTCGCGGTTCGACATGGGTGCCGGGAGAGTGATGAAGCCCGTAGAGTCGAGCTGCGAGGTCGACGCCTTCTCAGAGCTCTTCTTGCTCTTCTTCTTCTCTGTCTTGCCCTTGCTGAGGGGCTGAGGATCGAGGAATTCTGCCGCCTGCGGAACCGCACTAAAAAAATCATCAGACACAGCTCTCGAGCGAAGGCGCGACAACCTACCCTCTGTTACCCACAGACAACACAAAGTGCGCCTGCCCAGCCTTCTCCTGGCGGACCTGGAACGCCTGGTTCATGCTCAGCGGCGTGTCCCCACTCGCCATCGCCTCCTTCTTCCTCTCCTCCGCAATCTTCTTCAGCCTCTTCTCGGTCTTCATCTTGCCCGAGCCCTTGCCGTGGAACTTGTGCGAGAGCGCCTTCCACGCCTCCTTCGGCGTCAGCTCGCGCCCGAACTCGTCGTAGTACACGATGTTCACGTCCGGCTTGTAGTTCTTGTACGCCTCGAGCGTCTGGCGCGCCTCCTGCTGCTCGCGCAGCCGGTTCTCGTACTCGCGCGTCGCCTGGTCCTTGTTCCCGCCCCGCATCTTCGCCTTCTCGAGCTCCCGGTGCGCGATCATGCGCCGGTAGTCCGCGAGCCACAGGTCGCGCTTCAGCTGGACCTTCTCGCGGTCTTGCTCGTCCGCGGAGGCTTGGGCGAGCACGCCTTGGGAGCGGAGGATGTTCAGCGTAGCGGCCATGCCTGCGCCAAAGGTCTGCTCCGTCGCCGTCCCCACCGTAATCTCTTCACCGTTCTGCTTCGCCACGTCTGCCGCCTCCTGCTCCTTGATCGCGTTCTCCAACGCGTTGAGCATGGCCTCCATGTCCTCTTCCTCCTCCTTCACCACGACTTCTCCAGCCTCGAGCTCTTCGACCGCCTCATCCTCAACCTTCATCTGCACGTCTGGAGGCTCCGAAGGACGCTCCGTCTGGCTTTGAGGGACGGGCGTTTCGGCAGGCGGCTCCTTCTTCACGGCGACAGGCTCGTAGGCAATCGCCCGGACGAACTCTGACGTATCGTCGAAGACAAGGCCGCCTTCTTGTTCATCAGGCTCGTCATCAACGTTAATAGCATTGTCGACGTTCATCGGCGTAGATCGTTCCCTCTCCGCCGCAACTGCGCAGGATCATCAGAAGCTGAAATATACCAGTATACTTATAACTTACTTCTCTTCGCCAGTTCCTCGGGGGACAGCTTCTTGGGCTTCTGCGTCTTGGCCCGTCTCGAGCGTGCCAACGCGGCTTGCAGCTCGTCGTCATCTACGAAGTTGGAGTCCAAGTTACGCTGACGCGGCACAATGGGTTTCTCATCTACCTGCATCTGGTCGCCGTTCGTGGCAACGTCATCGACGTCGGCGATTTCAGCTATTCGGCGCGCAGACCGCTTTTTCTTGGTCTGAGAAATAGACTTAATGTGAATTCGGCAATAAGATATGTGTAAGCCCACCTTTGGTTTCTTGAACCCGACGTCGCCCTCCTTGACGTAATCCGTCATTTCGATGTTCTCTGCAATGCTGTTAGCGACATGAATTATGAGCAAAACAAGACAGACTTACTGGCATAGTCTATTGACAGCAACGACTTGTTGACCGATGTAATTCCTTCCTCGTCTTTTGTTCGCGATGCCTTGGCGGCTAGAGTTGAACTTCCCAATCGGAACTCCTACACATGCCATTAGTGAATACCAAGTGGAAAGCGAAGGACTAAACGTACAGTCTCTTTGGGCCCCTCAAGGAACTCGTCGTACTTCGAAAGAACATTGCGTTTCATGCCCTCTCTGCCAGCAACGAACTCGTCATCGTCGTAGCCCGTGTAATCACGTTTCTTGATCTTGAGCTCCTGGTTCTTCTTGGCGAGTTCGACCTCGGCCATCTCGACGTTCTGCAGCTCATCCTCTAAACAGGCGGTAAGCACCCGAACAACCGCAGGAAGATATGGACCTTACCTTCGTTCTCGAGGATGCGGCTGTCTTTCAGCGTGAGTATGCGCTCTTCGCCTTCGTCCATGCCGTCGAAGTCGTGGCTGACCTTCAAGCCCTCGAGATCCTCTGCAAAAAAAGAAGCAACAGGTCAGCTATCCCATCTGTCTAATCAAACGCAGGAAGACGCACTCTCAGTATATTCATCCTGGAACATCTTATCCATGGCTTCCAGCTCCTGCTGCCGCTTTCTCGCCAGCTCCTTCTCCTTCTTCTTGCTCCGCTTGATCCACTTCAGGGTGTCGTCTGTATCGCCATCGGCGTCACCGAGCGTCGCACCCTTGAGCTTCGCGTTGAGCTCGCGCCGGTTCCTCACCCTGTGCAACAGGTGCG
The DNA here is from genome assembly GCA_005298045.1 of Pleurotus ostreatoroseus. Taxonomy (NCBI): domain Eukaryota; kingdom Fungi; phylum Basidiomycota; class Agaricomycetes; order Agaricales; family Pleurotaceae; genus Pleurotus; species Pleurotus ostreatoroseus. The sequence goes on along the minus strand of SWBT01000396.1, from coordinate 7,534 downwards.
TGAGCAGGTGTGCTCGGAGGGCCTGCGTGCCCCGGGGAAAACATGGAAGTGTGGCCGCGCATGAACGAAGAGGGAGAAGTACTCACTTTGCTATCCGCTCCTGCACCTCTCTGTAGAGCAAAGCAAAAGCATGCAATCAGCATATATGCGTTTGACAAGGGCACGCCGCGACACTTACTTCGCCGACTTCTCCTTATCCGCCTTCTCTCGCTCCTTCGCATAGTTGTCCTGCGCCTGTTTGTCCTTGTCGTCCGCAGGGCCTTTGTCATCCGTGAGCGGCTTGAGACCCAACGAGATACGGATCTTGTTGGTCTCTTCCAAGCTGATGCTTTCTTCCATAGACATGGCGGCCGTACTACGAGCGCAAAGGAGGAAGCGAGAGGGGAGAGTCGACGGCTGGGCGTCGAGGTGGTCGTTGGTAGTCAAGTCGTGTGGGGACGCACTCCCGGCCCCGAGGCGACTCAGCGCCCTTGTTTGTGCCTATTTTGATAGCGCCAATCAAAGGACCTTCGATCGAGATTGCAATTTGAGGTTCACGCCTGCTGCCTCGCTCGTTCTTTCTGCAATCTAAGGTGTGTATCTTGCTCTTATTGTTGTCGGATAGCTGGTTTAAATTGGATAGATGGGCCGTGCGAGACCAAAAACAAAGAAGACGAAGCAGGTCGTCACAGAGAACACCGCGGAGCCGTCTCAAGCACCCTCAATACCCGCTCTGCTAGAGAAGGCACAGACCTTGGTAGCACAATGCAACTATGAACTGGCGACTCTCTTCGTCAAGCGTATCCTTGAGCGTGCCCCTGAAAATGCAGACGCAAAGGAGATGCTCGGTGTTGTCCAGCTAGAATCAGGAGAGCTAGAATCGGCGAAACAGGTGCGTGAAATTCGTATCATGAAGTCTACATTTCCTTAACATATGCTACTGGTACCATAGACCTTCCTTACCCTCATACCCCCAAACCCCGATGCCCCAAGTCCGCCGCCTGCTTCAGCATATTTATATCTTGCTCAACTGAGCGACGAGGACCCCCAACAAGCGCTGCAGTATTACCAGTCCGCCGTAGACCTGATGGTAGGCCAGTTGAAGGGGAAGGAGCGTGCTGTCGATCCTTCTGGAATCACCGACGACGAATCACAGCTGAAGCAGAACATCGTCCGTGCGCTGATTGCCATGGTAGAGATTTGGATGGATCCTTCATATGACCTCTGGTGCGCATCACACAATCTACTACCTTGTCGATTCTCATCTGTTATACAGCTTTGATCCCGCTGCTGAAAAGACCTGTGAAGAGCTGCTCAACCTTGCCCAACAAACTGACCCAGGCAATACAGAAGCCTGGCAAGCCTTGGCCTCGGTCAGATTGTCTCAACAGCGACCGGAAGAGGCAAAGCAATGTCTGGAGCAAGCTTGGGTCGCATGGAAAGACTTGGATCTCGGTAGGCCCTATTCCCGATATGAGGATATCATCTAATCAAACCGGTCTGCAGATGACCCCAAGCTGCCCCCAATACCCACCCGCCTCGCCCTTGTGAAACTTTCCCTCGAGCTCGAGCTATACGAACCGGCGCTGCTTGTTCTGCAAGGGGTCATGGCCTCCGATGACCAGGAAGTAGAGGCTTGGTACCTGGAAGGATGGTGTTTCTTCCTGATGGCCGAACAGGCCAAGGAAAACGGTGGCACTTTCAACGCGCTCACCTGGGAGCAGCTAGCGAAGGACTCGAGGGACTGCCTGGATACTTGCCAACTGGTCTGTATTTCCGCTCTTTACTGCTATATCAACTCTGACGCGCTTTGTAGCTTCATGTGAACCAGGAGCATCCTGATGTGCCTCTCCTGGAACACGTCAAGGAGTTGATAGGTAAACTCGAGGCTCTGGGAATTAATTCCTCTCCCGATGAGGAAGACGACGGCGAGGAAGGTGAGGAAGGCGACTGGGAGGACGTTGACGGGAGCGACGACTCGGACGTAGAGATGTCATGACTTCTCCACTTTTTGAATACATACCCACGGGTCCTTGACCCTCTAAAAAGTAGTTTACTGCACATGCTATACAACTGTCTATGTACCACCTTGGATCGTCCTACACTCGTGAGCGTTTGATTCATGGTCAAGCGCGTTCGGATGCCGAGCCGGCGACGCGTCGGTCCGCGGAACAAATTATTACAGTGAACGTCGCCCGCCGCCTTGCTTGTCCTCCTCCACGACCTTGCACACGCCCTCGCCGCGTGTTGGGTTCACTAACACACCTACGTTCACTACTTACAGGTTTCACCGATCACAGGTCGCCATGTTCTCAGCACTCCGCGCAAGTGCCCGCCTCCGCGCCCCCAACCCGCTCGCCGCGCCGCGTCCTCCAACACCCCTCCGTCGCCCTTCACCCATCCTCCTCGCCGCCCGCAGCTTCGCAGACGACGCCGCCGAGTCCAAACTTCGCAAACCAAAAGCATCGACGCCCCTCCGCCGCACCGCCGCCGCCTCGCTGCCCATCCGCGCGAACCCGACGCCGACGCGGAGCACGATCCAGCCCGTCGTCACGCTCACGACCGCCTCGCGCTACGTCCTCCCCCGCCTCCGCGCGCACCTGCCCCCGGACGCGCGCGTGCTCCAGGAGGCGTGGTGGGTCCCGCGCTGGCGGCCGCGCGCGGGCGCGGACGGGCACGACGCGGGGGACGGCGAGGTCTTCGTCTTCGGCAACGGCAGCATCGTCTGCTGGGGCCTCGCCGAGGCGGACGCGCGCGCGTTCGCCGCGCAGGTCCTCGCGCGGTCCAGCGCCGAGGTCGAGCCGCTGCACGAGCCCGAGACAGAGGACCTCGAGTTCGTGACCGACCCCTCCGAGTGCGCACCCTCCCTCCTCTCACCCGCCCGCCGCAGCTAACACATAGGTAGACAGACCCGCCTGCAGGGCGACCTGATCATCCTCGGGCAGACGCGCGCCCCCGAGTCCGACACGAGCCTCCCCGCGGGCCTCCCGCCGTCGACGCTCCCCGCGGACTCGCTCCTCGCGCGCTACGCCTACTCGCAGGCGCTCTCGCGCTCCACCGCGCTCTCCGCGCTCGAGACGTCGCTGGAGGAGTACCTCCAGTCGACCGCCGCGCTCCCCGACTCGCTCATCCGCACGGGCAAGCCCGGGCTGGGGCGCGTCGCGCTCGTGAAGAAGCTCGGCGAGCTGCTCAAGTTCCGCCAGGGCCTCAACCTCAACCGCGAGAACTTCGCCGACACGCCCGACTTCTACTGGGCGGAGCCCGGTCTTGAAAGTACGTGAAAACCCGGTAAATATGAATGCTTGGTTCGATTATTGATTATTGTGCCGGATACTAGAGTACTTCAACACACTCAGTAATGCGCTCGAAATGCAGGCACGCACGCGCTCCGTGAACGACAAAATCACCTACGCTGCCGAGATGCAGTCCGTCCTCCGGCAACTCCTCACAGAGGTTCGTTAGCCCACTATCTACATAACCTCTTACAACTCTGACCGCCCGCCTCCGCAGACCTCCGCCCACCGCATGGAGCTCATCATCATCATCCTCATCGCCGTCGAAGTCGTCATCGTACGTCCATTCCACTCACCCCACCCACATAAGTTTCTGACCGTGCACAGTGCCTGATCCGCGACGGGCCCGAGCTGTGGCACATGATCAAGGACGACGAGCCCAAGCAGGCCGCCGCCGAGCCCGAGAAGGCGTAGACGTCGACTTGTCCCTCTAGACTCTGGACCTTTGACCGTGCCGCTCAGACATGCTAGCTTATGAGGGATCTTTGCCCTATCTTTCGGATAGTATCTACCAACGAACGAAAAACGAATAGAACAGAACGGAGCGATATAGGTCTAGATCTCAGGAGTGGTGGTGATGCTCAGCGGTGGTGGTGACGGTTTTTGTAGTGGCGGTGGCGGCAGTGGTAGTGGTAGAAGAGGAGGACCTGTAGACGTACGCGTACGAAAGACGAGCCATTAAATACCGCGATGCGCCGACGTATCATACAACAGATCGCCTAGCCTACCTCTACCGGATACCGAAAACCAGATTAACCGTGGAAAGATAATATACACCGTGGCGGACAGAGACGAGGGACAGAAGACGGGAGACGAGAGACGAGAAAGTGCAAAGCGACGACAGAGCTACATTAGAATTTAGTAATGTCCCAGATATTCAAGATCCCTGGCGTAAATTGTGTGTCGGGCGGCGGAAGGACTTTGTGATGTGATGTGATGTGATGTGGGGCTGGTTTGTTGGGCTGGTCGGTTTATGAGGTTGGTTAGATGATTGAATGGGTGGGGCGGGTTGGAGTGGTTTGTGGATGTCAACGGACGGTGAGCGGGCTGCGTCGCATCGCTGCGCAGCGCGTCGTACGCACCTAGGGGCCCCGGCGACCCCGTCTTTGCCCTCGATGTCTAGCTCGAGCCTTGGTCTACTCACGCTGCGCTTGACGCATTTTCGCTCTCTCCTTCCCTTACACTCCCCTTTTCGTTCTCGCTTTCCCTCGCCTTCTCTTGTGGTCTCTCCGTCTCCTCCTGCCTCTCCTGCACCTCTGCCCGCATCTCCTCCCCCTCCACCCTTTGCTCCCTCCTCCCCTCCACCCTCGCCTCACCCACCCCATCCATCCCCCGCCTCCTCCTCTCCCTCCCCCTCTCCTCCTCCCACCGCCCCAGCTCCTGCCGCAGCCGCTCCGACCGCACGACATTCAGCGGGTGCGAGCTCCCGACCCAGCGCATCGGCGACGTCTCCGCGCGCGCGGCGGCCTCGCCCGCGCGCGCGGGCGTGCACTCCGCCGTGCGCTCGCTCTCTGCGCGGCCCGACCAGAAGCGCACGGCGTGCCGCGCGTCGAAGCCCGCGTGCGCGAGCAGCCTGGGGTTGGGGGTGCACGGAGGCGGGTGCGGGTGTGAGTGCGGAGGTGAGTGTGGATGTGGGGATGTGGGGGTGCGAGACGGGTTGCGGTGCCGCGGTTTAGATGAAGTCCCGATACATGTTAGCATCCGCAATAACCGCGAGGATAAAATGAAAATAAAGTAGACGGAGCGCGGCTGACCTGATAGACACGACGTCGGCCTCGATCTCCTGCTTCTGGCTCGTGCAGTACTCCGTCAGCTTCGTGAACTCGCCCGAGCCGACCTTGCCCGCGGACGCGAGCGCGTCGTTCACGAACGGCCCGACTGCGTTTCCCAAGTGGATGGAAACCGTCAGTAGTGAGCAACAACACACACAGCCAACGCGGGAGACACGCACACAGCATCGTAATGGGAAAGAGCACCGCGCGCACGACGTCCGTCGTGATCGAGAGGATGCCCGGCCAGATGATCGACCCCGACGAGAGCGTCTCGAGGTGGTGCGACAGGATGAGGTGCGACAGCTCGTGCGCGAGCAGGATCGCGAGCTCCGTCGTCTGCGCCGCCGTCGGCACCGGGTGCGCGTCCCTTGGCGCGCTCGCGCCCGCCCCGCCGAACAGGCCCCCGAACAAGCTCTGCCACGCGGACCGCTGTCCCTCCTCTGCCTGCTTCTTCTGCCCCTCGCCCTCGCCCTCCCCGCCGTTGCGCGACAATATATCGTCCAAGAACCCCGAAAACACCACAATCCCGCCCCCGCCGTCCGGCCCGAACCCATACGAGAACGCATTACTCGAGCCCGGCTCGTCCACCACGATCAGCGCATACGGCGGGCCCACGACCCCATGCGGCACCCTTGGCACCGCCCGCCCACACGACATCTCCGCGAACTGCCGCACGACCTCGCTCGCGCGCGGCCGCGGGCGCAGCGGGTGCGTCGCCGGGGGCGGGAGCGGCGGCGCGTCGGGCGCGGCGGCGAGCCAGCGCGCCTCGAGCGCGGCCTCGTTCTGGAGGAGCGGGACGACGGACTCGAGGTGCCGCAGCGTGGAGAGCACCCAGGACATGCGCCAGTCGGTGGGGGGCAGGAGCCGGGGCGGGGGGCCGTCCTGGGAGAGGATCTCGCCGACGGCTTGGTACCAGCCCGGGCCTGCGAGCTGCGCGGCGATGTCGTCCTCCTCCTCGGGCGAGAGGAGGATCAGCCGCCACCTGCGACGGATTTTATTTCATGCGTCAGTATACGTTGTACATATCTGCGGCGCAGCACCGAAGAAGATCCCAGAGGAGGCGCGTACCTCCCGGTGAGCGGCGTGCGCTCGAGGCTGGCGAGGATCGTCGCCCAGAAGAGCGCGGCGGGGATGAAGAGCAGCACGTGGAAGAACACCGTCTTCGTGCGCATCGCGCGCACGCGCTCGGCCATCTCGTGGTCGCCGCGGGCCTCCGCCCACTGGAGGTGCCGCTTCGCCTTCATGTTCTTGATGAGGATGACGGGCACGAAGGTGAGCGCGATGCGCACGGCGGTGCGTGCGAGCTCGAGCGCGGTCGACGTCTGTGCGTGCGTGATTGAGATGGTTGAGAAGATTAGCGTTGAGAGTATAAAATTTGGACCGTAGGCAGAGGGTGCGCACCTTCAGAATGCCTGCCAGCAGCGGCAGGACAGGCAAAGCCTGGTTCCGGCGGGTCGTGTGGAACGTCCTGAGGCCTCCTACGCCCGCCGCGGGGAGCAGCACACCCGTTCGTATCCTCTCGCCGAATCGCACCGGCGGGGTCCACTGCGAACTTCCTACCCCTGCAAAGCCTCCCCGTGGTCTCGCACTCGCACCCGCGCTATACGTCCCCAGCGCACGGCTCAGCCCCGTCGCCGGCGGCGGTATCGGTATTCGCAAGGGCAGGGTGCGTGCTTGGGCGAGGATGGGACGGAGCATGGCACAATGCACATCGTATGGGAGCCAAGCGTGCTCGCCTCCTGAGCGACTTTGAGTGTGGCGGAGGGCGAGCAGGCGCGCCGATCTGACTCTGGCCGCTTCTGGCGGTGCCGTCTCTGCCGGCGTCCACGTCATGGCCCGGCGCCAGCGACTTCGACTTCTCTGTCAAAGTCAGGCCTGCGGCCCTGTCCTTCCGGTAACTGCCTCAAGTCACTATCGAGACACTCGAGAGTCGATGCGCAGGAGGTCGTCCAGTCCATCGACCGTCGGTCGTCTCTCATACGCTCTTTGCGAGCTATCTCGGCCGACGCCCAAGGCAGAAACGCGGCAGCAACGTCACACCGTCTCGATGTGCGATGCGCGTTGAAGCTACACACAGCATCCTCGTACAGGGACGGCCCTCCGATGCCAGTATGGATACTACAGATATCGCCTCCGGCAGCACCTGAACAATGGACGAGGTTCCCAGTATCTACGTACCTGTCTCCAATACAACGTTTGACTACCGAATGCGCGAGGCGTCTTGAGTTGCAGCAACAGTGTGACGACGGCGAGCTGGGCCTGCGACGACTTCGCGTGGCATTGTGATTTCCCATCAGCGCTTAGAAAGATGGCGCTCTGGCTGCCTAGCGCCTTGCTCAGCGGTCTCGACCCAGATCTCGGCTCATTGTACCCAAATCAGACTACAGCTCGATATGCACCCTTCGGCTCAATTGTTATTCAGACTAAGCTCCAGATTAGTCCGGTTCCCAGTCAAACCTCTACCCCAAATCGTATTCCATAACGACCTCT
>SWBT01000495.1:0-27146 GCA_005298045.1 Pleurotus ostreatoroseus | reverse complement strand
ATGTTTACAAACATAGGGTTTGCAAACATATCCTATGCTTACAGGGCTATTCCAGTGGCAACAATGTTTGCAAACATTTGCCCTACAACTGTAGGTAGTGTTTGCAATCATACTACATGGTCTGGTGAACAACCTCTGACTGTGCACATCATTCATGACGTCCACCGACGGCCTGCTGACAGAGCTTTGTATTGAAGGTTTTGTCTTCTGCACTGGTGAATACCCTCTTCTGCACCTCTCGTCTTCTCCCTGATCTGCCGTGACTGGCGCATAATCGTCTGGACAACCTCACCTGACGTGGCCCCTCATCTCCGCTACCACATGTGCGAGCTCGGGCAGACCGAGTGCCTTATTGAAGGCGAAGGCACTTTCTCACATCTCTCGTCCTTGTCTGGGTCCACCGTGACTGCTGTATAGTCATCTGGACGACCTCTCACGTCTGGCGCCACCTCGGACTCGACCATACATCACGGTCCATCCCAACCTCGCAATGCTGCACTCTAGCTCGCACGCACTTGCACATTCGCGCACTCGCATGGCACTCGCACACTCACACACTCGCGCCCGCACATCTATAGCGCGTGTCTTCCCTGCCCGTACTGCTGCCGTCCATTTGAGTTTGTGGGGTACGTTCACGATCTTTACTGTCGCGTTTACTAAGCGCGATTATGCAGTTATCATTGAATGGCACTCAAAGTATGCCATATCAACGATAACTACATAATCGCGCTGACAGAATCTTCCCCGGCGCAATACGCCTGCCTTGCGTCCCTTCGTATCAGCAGTTGTTCTGCTGCGGTAGATCAAACTGTTTTCATGGTTGACGGCTCCAGACCACAATCATGTCGGATAAGAACACGGCGGCTTGTTTCATGCGGTGGACGCTGTGAGCACACCCACAGGGCTTGATCTAGTGTTGAGTTGCAACACAGATCAATGCTTTCAGATGACTATAGACGCTGTATTACAGGCAGAACTATCAGAACTCTCATAATAACCGTCCTGTTCACAGCTCTGGTGACACATCTGATATCGGAATCAAGCGCAATGTTATATTTTAATACTTCTATACCTTCGAAGTGCAATTTAGTGAATATAAATTTATGGTAAGCTACGATACTATGCCGCCGACTTTGATTGCAAGATAGAAACACGAAGATTGCGAATATCGGCTCCATTGATTAATTTAGTGTAACCGTTATGATGACTCTACATCGTCTGGTACACTTTGACAGGACTGATATGTTTAAATCACTGCTATTTCTTCAAAAATGTGCTTTTGACCTAGTATATACATGGGTCACATGGTCTTAAATTCAGATCAATTTAAGCTAAAATAAAGTCACACCCCACCTTACAGGCTCACTTTCCGTTCTTATGTCTTAAATTGATGTCCGGCAAGCTTATGTTGAAGGACTCTCGACACCTAGCCCTCTAATTTTCTGCTCATGAATTCTTTATATGCTATCCTATCATAGGCAAAAAGGAGTATACAGTACTCCCAATCCTGTGTTGAACGACGTTCAAATGCACACATAACAATTACGATCCCCTGAAGCGTAGCGAAGGAGATCGTTCTCATCAGGGTGCGGTTCTTGTAGCTCAGTTCACTGGGCAACGCGTTTTTCCTATAAGCGTGGGAATTTCGCTTTAACTCAGTAAGTAAACTTTGTTATCTTGAATCACAAACTTGCACGATTTTTAGAGCAGCCACAAGAGATTTTCACCATGCAAAAACTGATATATCAATGACTATAAGCTAGAAGAATACTCGACCATCAAAATCTGCTCAAAAATCTGTACATTACTCGTCCAGCATCGACCGAAACTGCTCGTGTTGCGTGTGCGGCGCGGCTCGGTCTTTAAGCGCCGGGCCTTTTACTCTGTCACCATCCTCCGCCGCTCCGCGACCTCATCAGAAACCCCCGCTCCCCTGTTCACTTACTGACCCTCTGTTCCGTTGACAGATATTGTCCTATACGCGCACTGTCGCTATCGCAACCGCGGGCTTATGGCCCTTCCTCGTCCCCGGCACCATCCGACTCATCTCGCGACGCCCTCAAGAACGATCGCTCCGATACAGGGATTCTGAGCGACAGGGATGCGGAGACACAGGGACGCAGGGATGCGGGGATGCGGGGACGCAGGGACGCGGGGACGCAGGGACGCGGGGACGGTTGTATACAGGGACGAGGGATGCGGGGGATGCAGGGACAGCCCACCCACGGTAAGCATGCCGTCTTGTCCGTTGTACGCACCCTCACGTATTGCACACGCCTCACCATCCCAGGTCTCACCGTCACGCTAGGCTCTACCATCGCGCCAGGCCCCACCGTCACGCCCTGCCCTCCGCTACGCCCACAGCTTGCCGCCACGCCCATCGTGCCCGCCGCCACGCACGCCGGACGTCTGCGCACGCCTTCGCCTATCGTCCGACGTCCACGCCCACCCCTCAGGCCTGCTGTCACGCCGACAGCTCGCCGCCAGGACCAGTCCGACCGTCGCGCCAAGCCCACAGCCTTAGCCATGCCCACAACCCGCCGCCACACCCGACGTGCTCGCCGCGACCGTCACCCGCGATGCGCAGGCTCTCGTCACCTCTGCCGCACTGCTGCGCCGTCACGTTCACGAGCCGACGTTACGCCCGTCGTGCCCGCCCCAGGGCCCAAAACATCACAACTGTCGCCCACGGTGTGCAGGCCCTCGTCAAACCCGCCGCACTGCCACGCCCGCAACCCGTTGTCACGCCCGTCGTGCTAGGGAACCGTCAAGCCTGCGCACGCCCTCGCCTGTCATTTACACCTCTCCCCTCTGGCCCGCAGCCACATCCTCAGCCCTCCGTCATGCCAGGTTCAAACGTCGCGCTAGGTTTGATGCATGATGGTTGCGTCAGGTTTGACAGTCGCGCCAGGCTCGTCACCATCCCCACAGCCCGCCGTCGTGCTCGTCTGCACACGCCTTCGCCCGCCACCTCATCCACATCTCGCCTTCGCGCCCATCGTCCCCGCCGCGACCGTTAGCTCAGGGGCGCACGCCCGGCCGTCACCCATGATGGGGCTCTCGTCAAACCCGCCACACTGCCACACCCACAACCCACCGTCACGCACGTCGCGCTACGGGGCTGTCAAGCCCGCACACACCCTCGCCTGTCGCCCGCGCCTCTCCCCTCAGGCATACGCGTATACACCGCGACAGAAAGCTTACAGCGAATCACGTCGCGGTCGAGATTCGAGCCCCCCCGCACCGTCGTGCTACGAAGACCGGTGCAGTATTCAGTAGCCTGCCTGCGCCCTGTGTGCTTTTCGACGATTATGCCACCAGACGGGACATGCGGTCGTCCGACGCTTTCCACTGGCATCCGGCGGGCGCAAATAATGTTTTCGCTGTGTCTAAGGGCCGAGAGAATCAACCCGAGAGGGTCGCCAATACCCGCGGTCCAGCCCGGCAACTTGCCGGCCAAGCCTCTGCACGCCCGCCCTGCACACTCGTCCACAGAAAACAGGCTAGCGACGCATTCGCTGCCTGCCCGTTGCGGCCTTGTCACGAGGCGCGTGGATCAGGGGCTTTTTATGTCACAATTCGAGTTAGCACACTGTCATACATGGTCATGTTGTAGTTTCGTGCTCAATTCTATCATATACTTCGATGTAAATGCAACCTGCAGCCTCTCGTCCGAGTTGCGTACGCTAGAAAACAAAGTTTACGCAAGAGTAAACAAATACAAGCAACGACCGCTCAGGCGCGCGCCGTAAAGATGCACGACTTTGCGGCGACTTTGCGGCGACTCTCATGCTCATGCAGGAGTAGGACCACGAGAGAGGGTGAAAAGTATGTACGTCTATCTTATATATTTACTTCTGACTCCACCTAATATGTTTAACTTCGCGCACCGTGACAGTGGCAGCACGCGACGCTGGGAGAGGTCACGGCCGATAGCCTCCACCACGGACGTGCGCGAAGCGACATGCAAGCTCGGCGTGAAGCTATCAGGAAAAGGTCAACTATAAGTGCCGATGGTCTAACACAGCAATTCTGCTGTCTAACACCGCCTTTGCCACTACTCTCGACAATGCTACGACGGTCAGACGGCGGCGGCAGCACGCGAGACGGATAGGGACAAGTAAACCCCCAGCCATGGACTCCACAAAGAGGAGCGGAGCAGAGTCGTGACGGTGCATAAGGGCCGCTTCGCGTGGGTCGCAATGGCGAGCACGGTGGAACAAGATGAATCAACGACCGCCACGAGCAGTGAGACGAGGCCCTATGACGACGGCGGGTTAGGATGGTGTGGCAGCGGCACACGGAGGGACGCGGCGGCGCAACGACCACGCCTGTAGTCGGAAGACGCGACGCGACGACACACGCGGGAGACCGTGAGATGACAGCGGCACGCAGACCGACGAGGTGGCGCGACGACGGCGTGCTTAGAGAGGCGAGGTGGGTAGCCACAAGTATCTTCAAGTGCACATCCTTTATTTATTTACATCATTTCTCCTCAGACCCACGGGTCTCGGGGTAACCCACTGACCCACCAATACCCACGTAAAACCCGTACCCGCAGCTGAGGGTATGGGTTTTCATGGGTATGGGTACGGGTCGCTGTGTGGATACCCCGGGTTTACCCGTGCTATTCACTAGGAGCCTGTTAAGTTGCGCTAGCTCTGAGGAAAAGCCTTAAGAAGCAAGAGTGAAGGATAAGATATTTAAATACTGTATACGGTTGTAAAAGCTGTATAAATGTATCGTAAATATCTCACTGTAAATTGTAAACCATAACTGTAAAAGGTTGAAAGTAGCAAGTGCAAGTGCAAAAAAAAAAGGTGCGGGGATCGTGACTGCCAGGCATGGCTTTCTATAGCAAGTCTCTTGATGGTGCCAAGCGCTTGTTCAAGCCGTGTGGCGCAGGCGCGTCGCGCTTTGCTTGATGCACACGCGTCTCTCACTTCCACCACAACGTTCTCTCCGGCCCGGCCATTCTTCAAGACCCGACTCTCACTCTCACCAACACCATGACTTGTAGCAGAGGCCACAAAGGTATTTCTCTCTCTCCCCACAGCTCAGCATTGAGGCACCCACTGAGCTCACCAGAGCTGCTGCTCACCCCATCCCCGCTCAGAAGCCCGACTTCAAGCCCTCTGAAGAGTTCAAGGACAATGCAGGAAGACGAGGCCGCCCCTCTGCGCGCGCCCACGCGGCCAGCGCCGTTGCTTCCACGTCGAGCAATGACGCCTCTTCCTCGACCGCCTCTGCTTCCGCCACTGCACCCCTCAAGGTCAAACAGGACAAGCCCCTCACCCAGCGCAGGCGTCGTCCCATCTCGACAACGTTCACGACCATGAACATTGAGTTGGACGCCTACGGGAGCGCAGCCTTGCGCTTCCCCAGCCTTTTTTCCAACGACTTCGGCCCAGCTGCCCTTCTTTACCCGACCCCCACCCTCACGAACGTCATGACATACGGTGAAGGCCTCAACGCCTCCATCTCTTCCCAAGCCACCGCCACCAACGACGTTTCAATGTCCCGGCCGACCATCGAGCTCGGCCTCGACGAGCTGCTCAACGCAGACTCGCCCAGCAGCTGGATCAATCACGACATCGACATGAAGCAGGAGCTCGACCACGAGCCCGTCAGTGAAGAAGACTTCGAGTAGGAGCACGACGACTCGGGCTACTCGACGAGCTCGGGGCGCGAGCAGCCCATGCAGCACGCCCAACAACGTGCGCACGCACATGGACACTCGTGCATGAAGGACGACGCTCTGTGCGGCATGCGCCGCGTGAGCCGCCTACTTGGACAGGCTGAGGACGTCGTCCCCCGCACCATCACTCCCTCGCGCCTCAGGCCGTCCCTCGCGGGTGTGGTCCCCGTCACCGCCGCTGCTGGCGCAAAGCACCCCACGCTGAGCGTGCGCACGGCGCGCACGGGACCTAGTGCGACCCCGGTTGGCAATGAGACCAGCACCCCAGCGGGAACAACAACAGCGCCCCTGGCGGCGTCAAGACCGAGTGCTCAAACTGTGGCGCGACCCACATGCCTCTGTGGTGGCGCGACCTCAACAACAAGCTGAATTGTAACGCCTGCGGGCTGTGCTGCAAGCTGGTGAGTCCCTTTCTCTTATCTTGTGCTTTTTGTGGACGCTGATGATTGCCCTTTTCTTTCCAGGGACTATGTGCCTTTTAGCACAAACGCCTGCATCCGGAGAGCATGCGCAACAACCACGACGAGGGCTGCACCCAGACGGCGCGACGGCAGGAGTCGCAAGAGGTGGTGGGTGCGTATCGACTCAGCCGCCGCCGCACTGTCTACGATCTCACGATGGATGCGTATACAGCCCAATGCTACAACTGCCACACGACGGCCACCCCACTCTGGCGCAAGGACGACGAGGGCAAGACGGTCTGTGATGCGTAAGTGCCTTCTGCTTTCTTCTCCTCCCTCTGGGCTGCGGCAAATGCTCACGGTACTCTTCCTCGCTCTCGCGCTCTGTGATGCACTTGCAGATGCGGCCTTTAGTAGGTCAACTGACATCATCTTGTTGTGTATGAGTGCTGATCAGCGTCTTCGACAGCTACAAGCTTCACGGATTGCCGCGTCCCATTTCGATGAAGTCCGACGTCATTCGCAAGCGTGCGCGGCACGATGCCCGCCACGGTGGACGGGCCGTCTCGGAGACTCCGTCCGCAAGCCCCGGTGCGAGCCGCCGTGCCTCTCCCATCGACGACGGCCTTTTACTCGTCCTATGCGGGCTTCTTTGCCTCTGCAAGCTCTGTGCCCTCCTCACAGAGCAGCCTTGAGTATCGGTCCAGCCAGGCGGCAGCTTTTATATGCTGCAATTTTGTATTTTCTCTGTCGGTATCTGTACCTTTCATAGTCTTATCTTGTATGATCATTCATATCTCTCAGTAGTCGTGATACATAGTTTTTTTACTTCAGCTGTGACTCAAGTTCTAGATCATGATGGCGCATATCTTTGACATCATTTTCTATCGCTTTCAAAGAGGCCACAGACAGACTTTCATTCAAGACCACAAGGAGGTGAGTAAAAGTCGTCATTATCTCTTTCATTTAACACAGATGATATTGCGAAAAGCAGGGTTGCAATTGGTTCGCGTCGTCTTCATGGAGTGACTGGACATGCCGGCACATTGAAACAGGCGATTTAGTAGAGACGGCGAAATCCGAGTGTGAGCCCAGACCAAGCCGCAGCACGAGCTCGCGGCTTGGCTGCAAGGACAGAGAGATAACGTTCTTTCAATAAAGATAGATGATTGTACTTGGTCTGAACAATGTCAGGTTTTTTTTAGTATTGCCTTTGGCTGGCACGTATATTGTAAAGTAATGCTGTGTTGAATAAAGCGTGCTTTGCCGTATCGAGGTTTTGAATTTGTGTACGGCCCAAAACGAAATAGTGGGTCAAAATTTGCCTCCGTAATTCTAATTTGAGGGGTCCACCGGTGCGCTCCTTGTCTCTTTCTCCTTCCTTCCCCTTCACTCTATTTTACTCTATTTATTCCCTACTCTACATCCTGTCTAATGGCCCACAGGAAACCCGCCGTCGAAAAGCAGGCTTCAGCGGAGGGCTCGAAGAAGAAGCGAGGCTCCAAGCGTAAACGAAAGGTTGCCGCCTCGGACCTCGACGATCTCAGGAGCCAGCGCGACCGTGTGAAAGAGTCCCGACTAGCTCCCAACACAAACACAGCCTACGCCGGGCATATCAAACGAGGCCTCGAATTCATCAAAGAAGTGGCAGATCGGAGGGCCGACGTTGTTTTCAACGAGGCCGATGGTCAGCCCAGTGTCCAGGCTGAAGTCGACGCAGGAGAAGCTATCAACTACGCCGAACTGGCCGTCGCTTTCGACTATCCTCCTAACCGCCTTTCGCCGTACGCTCTCGAACTTTTCTTGACGGAAAAATGCATCCAACAAGGATGCGGACAATCCCTCGCTGAGCAAGTTCATGCAGCGTTCAAAGACCACTGGAGGCGAATGTACGCTTCAAATTTTGACTAACTACATGCTGACTATTGACATACTCTCCTTCAGGGGCGACGGTAGATACCGCGGCCGCTGGAGCTGTGATCCTGAGACCGGTCGGGTTTCTGGCAACCCTGCAGACTCTCCAGAAGTCGAAGACATCATGCAGTCCATCAAGAACACGATCCATGCAGCCGGCGCACCACGAGATCATGCAGAAGCGATGAAGATCGAAGATTTGCGCAAGATGATGAATTGGTCGCTGCAGGAGTGCCCGCAGGCTCTCGTCGATACGGTGCTCGCTCAAGAGGCCAAAGGAGAAACCTGCAGCGTAGAAACACGCTTATTCATCACGAAGCACCTTCAGATCCGCGGCTTTTACTCATCGTCGTTCGTGCTGTGGACTCGGTACGTACTTTTCGCAAATATGGGTGCGCTATTGTTAACCACGTCTAATCCTTTGTGTATGCAGAAATCAAGAACTTTGTCAACTTCAAGGACAACATTACATGCTCGATTGTGAAGGCGAAGAACCCTACAATATGCCCTACGATCGTATTCGGCTGGCTCACCGCAAGGGATGGACTCGGAAGAACGGAAATCCCATGCAAGTGATAGGTGCGCCACACTCTTGTATACTTAATTTGCGTGGAAAAAACTCATTGTCGTCGTATCAAGGCCGAAACTACCGCATATTCAACAATCTGAAGACGCCATCTGAGATCAACATGCATTTTCATCTGCGCCAGTGGCGAACCTGGCTAGAGACGGTGCTCCTTCGCCGTCCTTTACAGCCTCAAGACTACATCTTTCCCACCGTCTCGGTCAACGGTCAAGTACAGATCAAGACCCACCTCACGAACATCGCTGTTCAAGATTGGCTCAGAGAGACTTGTGCCGCAGTCAAGCTCACGGTCGTATACACCACACACTCATTTCGCCGCGGAGGCGCACAGTATCGCTTCATGTGGTGCCCGATCGGACAGCGGTGGTCGCTCAGTGCAGTCCGCTGGTGGGGCGGTTGGGCAGACGGAGAACATGTGAGTGGCACGTCCGCTATCTCCCCGAGTGTTCTCTAACTTTCTTGCTGCTTAGTCGGACACCCTCATAAAATACCTCATAGACGAGCTGAATGAGTATGAGAGCTCGTTTGAAAATCAGCTCTGTCCGCTTCACACTGAAGCAAAAGAGAGCTTCATGGGCGACCACCTCAAGGTCAGTGCAGTGTCTGCCGAAGAGGTTCAGGAGGCTGCGCTAGCCATGAAGCGGCAAGCCGAAGCAATGATGACTGCTATACAGCCTTTCATCGCCGCTCTCACCAGCAACGGCATCATGATTCCCATGCCTGTAGCCCATCAGACGACGGTGAACCCATTCAACACGCTCTCAGGTCCTGCTACGGAACCTCAGGCCACTGTTGTCGAACCTCCTTCACCAATGTCTACAAGCCAGACAGCCGGCAGCAATGTATCTTTTTCCCTCGAAGATCCTGCTTTTCAGGTTGTCGCACCGAACGTGACAGCTCCAGCACCATCTGATTGTGCCTCTGTCAACACTGGTCCTTGGTCACCGCATTCACCCTCTGACCCACTTACCGTCCCTCCTCAAGCGATCCCATCAGGAGCTGCGCCGTCTGTACCTGTCGTGATTGGTCCACCGTTCCCACCTCCCGCCTGGCCCTTCAATGCACCGATTCCATGGCACATGCTTCCGCCTCAGAGACCGCCCTGGTTCGGTCATCCCAGCCTGCAACCTCCGCAAATGCCGCCTCCGTTCGCCACACCCTTCGTGCAGCATCCCACTACTGCAGCGCACGCCATACTCAATGTTCAAGGTAACATTGGTGGAAAACAAAACACGCGCAAGGTCCAGCCGATTGAGAAAGCGGTGATACCAAACCTGCGGCGTGGTCCTCGTGCGTGGCGTCAGGCCGTCGACCAGTGGGATCAAGTGGACCCCGACACCAACTACGCACTGAAGGACTGGCCGAAGGAGTGGTACACAGGCGAGATGGGTACATACACAGGTGCGAAGTACGACCAGCGGCGGATGGTCGCGCTTGAGTTCATCGACAAGTGAGTGTCTTACTCGAGTTCTCAGAACCATGCTGATTGTATGTCTGTCACGCCAGATACGACCGGGATGAGGACGTGTTCCTCGAAGAATACCCCGAAGCGAACAACGGGTTCGCGCAGCTCGTCGACGCCATACGGCGCAAACAGATTGCTCGAAATGAGCGAGTGGCTCGTCCTGGTCGAAGGTCTTAAAGCACACAGAGGCGGCCCTACTATGTGACTGCCATCGAACGTCCTTCGATGTCGTTTGTCGAAGTGTACCGTTGTCGTGTGGCTTGTAGCGTACACTCGCACCAGGGTTAGGGCTTTTTAGCTCACATTGAGGGCCGCTGCATGGCCTCTCCCTTTTACACTCTAGATTACACGCATGTAAGACAGGCTTGACACAACAGAATATATTATTGACCATGAAAGTACAAAATATCGTGAAATGAGACCGGACTACGCCATGCGGCCGCTACACGAGAGAGAGAGAGACGATATCGGCCCGCATCATCAGCGTGCCGTGCGCGTCGCGTACGCATCGCAGCTGGAATACGGCGTGCATCGCCGCACCGAACGGGAATTGGGACGCGTCGTCGAGCACGATCCGCTTGGTGTCTGCGTCGTAGATGGGGAAGCCGTGGGTGTCCTGTCGGACCGTCGAGGGTCAGCGTCGTTCACAGCCGTCGGCACCTACCCAAGAACACTCACCTCTGGTTCAGAGTGCGTCTCGGAGCCCGTCATGCGCAGGCGCATGGCTCCCGTCTGCTCGTCGCACGATACTAGCTCGTGCAGGTCGACCGGCTCGTCGACCAAACGATGCAGCTCTGCGACGGCACTTTGTGCGTCCTGCCAGAGCAGCTGTGCGCTCGGGCTTCGCCTCTCGTGAAGAGAGAGGTGCACGGTGGTGGTGGGCACACCGCCGCCGCCTGGCACCGTCGTCTCCAGGCGGAAGTCGTCCTCGGACAGCTGTCCGAGGACGGTCAAGTCGAGCTTGAAGGTCTTGCGGTCCTCGCCGTTCATGCGCACCGATCGCGGGACGGTCACCTTCAACTTGAAGAGGTCGTGTCCCTCTCCTGATGGGACGAAGGCGACTTGCGCCCTTGCTTCGCCGAACCGTAAGGCGTCGAGGGCGATGAGGGCGTGGCTCGGGTGGGCTTCGCTGATGAGCATGGCGGTCGTCGCGGCTGGTGGTGTGCAGTGCGGATGGGGATGGGGAAGTGAGGCTGGGTTTTCTGTGACGTCGGCAGTGGTTCTCGTCGTCGTCGTGCGAGGGAGAGGTGGGCGGTCGAGGGCGCAGGCGTCGCCCTCTTCATAACAGGGCCGCGGTCGACATAGGAGGCGACGCGCGGAGGCAAACCGCGTTTGGCGTCGTTGCGGGGTGCACCGTCGGCGTCGACGGTGGCGGTCACAGTCACGGAGGGCGTCGTCCTGCGGGACCTGCGGGACCGCGGGCGAGGGTGGGGCTGAAGGGGACGAAGCGGGCTCGCGGTGCGCACCGCCGCCCTCGTCTTCGCCGCCGTCGAGGCCGCAGGCGTCCTCCATCGGGGTCTTCGTCCTCGTCGTCGGGCACAGGGGACGTCGGTGCGCTTCGGGCACCGTCGTCGTCGTCGCTGTCGTCGTCGCCGCTCGACGACAACCGTCCGCGGTCGCAGTCGATGAATGAAAGCGGGCGGTTCGGACGCCGGCGGGCGCAACGCGGCGAACCGCGCAGGCGGACCGGCGAGGGCACGGACGCGCGTCGGCGATTGGCCGCTGCGGGCGTCAAGTCCCGAAACGGCAGGCGTCGAGCATTGACGCCCGGTTTGCACGCGCTCGGCCAGCGGCGCGCGGCAGCCACGCGGCACGGGCCTCGAACCGGCGCCTGATTTCCCGACGTGGGCATCCGCCCTTAAATCCCCAAGCGTAAGTCTTCGTACTGTCGGACATATTTGATGCTTACTATTGGCATGCTTTCGTTTGCTTGGAACAGCCGAACCTGAGGCCGCCGGCGTACTTGTAGTAGGCGCTGTTGCACCAGACGACATGATCTCTTCCGCAGATTGAAAATGTACATGACCCGCGGCAGTTGTCCGAGTTGCATTTACGTTAGAATAGGATGGTAAGCTGCACAGACTATTTCAAAGACCGCTGATGACTTACACTCGTGCAACCAGTGCTTGTAACTGGGTGACCTTCAGAAGCATCAACCTCAGTCCATCAAACTTCTCTATGCCGGGTCTCTGCACGAAGTCACGTAGCAGGTTGTAGATACACTGTACCCCGTATGGGCCTCGTGTCATCAACTTCCCTTGTTCCTCCTCACTCAAGCCCTGGAATGTCCGTGTCCATGCCTGATCTACAGAGTACCACGGGCCCTCGTCCTCGTCGATCTCGACGCCCGTGAAGTACTTGACAATCCTTCCATTGGCCGAGCCTTCCGGAAGAGAGTCGGGGAGGGCACCTATCAGCAGCCGTAAATTGTCGAGTGCGTGCTTGACCTCGATGCGTTGCTTCTCGACGGAAGCTGTTGAGTCCATTGCTGATGGAACGTTGTGTGGACGGTGCGCACGCGAAGAATTTTCCTCGCGTCGTGGCTCGGAGTCGTCCGCGCCGTGCGCGCGCAAGTCCGAGACTGGCTGGTGACCTTATGCATATATTCTAGATTATAATTAAATACATCCGTGGTATTCTAATTTAATACAATCCTAGTACATAGTCACGTTCAGAGTGGATTGCATTATATTATAGGCTACCGTAGTAATTAATGCAAATTTTAGTCATTTTATCCGAATATAATGCATTAAAATCGTATTCTTGCTCAGCCCTAAGGCGAGTGTCTTAAATTACTGCCACGTGATACGCGGGCCTAGTCCCAGTATCAGTACGTGCTTCATTGATGGCAGCGACAGCCATACTTCAATGTAGGTTCCAAAAGTCGTGCATTCCTTGCTAGTAAGAACAATCTAAGCATGCTTTGGGTACAGTATCCAGGGTAGAGAAGTCCTTGCAACGTATCCTAAGTCCCGGCAGTCTTCTAGGACTTCACTAACGTCCGTGCATTCGGAAGTGGCGGTCCGCACACACACAAACGTCGTTGCAGAACCTTGTCATAGTCATGCACCATTCCCAACCCGCGCACGATGTCCAGAGCATTATGGCACCCTTCAGGATACTTGTCATCTACCACAAGCTGCGCAAGCATATTCGTGAGCTCGTCCGTGTTGGCCCGTGCACGCGTCGCATTGAGTTCCGCACAGCAGAGGCGGCACTTCGAGTTGGGATCCCGGAAAAACCATAGTAGGTGACAAAGCAATAGTGGACCGGGTAATGGACCAGGCAGTGCATCGAGATACCCAAGCACGCGCGCCATGTCGTTCTGGCCCATTACTGTAGGAGCCTTTCCACGGGTAGCAGGGAACGTATTCCGCGCGACGACGAGCGTAGTCGCCCCCACGCCCGGACGTGCAACGAACGGCCACGCGCGATTCGCAGCTTCCTCCCATGAAAAGGGCATAAACAGCATTTTATGTCCTCCGGACATGAGGTGGACAACGACGGTCAGTCGCTGCTCGTCTGCGGCGCCATCACACGAACGAGGGCGAAACGCGGCACGCTGCTGACGCGGATCGTACACGGAGACGATCTCAACATAGCGGAGGACCAGGGAGCACGCGACGATCTTTGCGACGGCGGCATACGCGGCGGTGGGGAGCGGATCGATATGCACAATGCGCGGCGAGAGTGTGAATCGCTCGGTGTGCGCGAGCGCGTCGGGCGCGTCAGGTCTCGCTTTATCGCCAAAGGAGTCAATCCAGAGCTCGTCGACGGCGCGGAAGAGCCCGAGCACGTTGACGTACTCGGCGAGAGGCGCTTCCTCGCCCTTGCGGCCCGTGAAGCTCAGACGGAGGCGGGGGACGTCGATGGGCCCGTGTATGCCGATGTTGAACGGTCCGCGCAGCGTGACGTCGTACAACACGAGACTGTCGAGGTGCGGGAATACGCGCAGGGTAGCGAGGAGGGTGCTTGCGTCGGTCACGGGCAGATTGTTCCTGTACTCGCGGTCTACCTCATCACTGCTCGGACGGTCCACTGTGGTGCTGCCGTTCTCCCCGAGCTTCAGCCAGATCTTCCTCGAAGGGAGCGCGAGCGCAAGGTGCAGATTGCGTACGTGGGCTGCGAACTGCGGATTTGCGGTGAAGAACCGCGTGATGGCCGCCAGCGTCGATGTGCGCTTCGTCGTCTTGGTCATGTAGCCTATCTCTTTCTTGCTCCTAAGAATGAGCCCTCGTGTGCCAGTGCGGTTTGGAGAAGCGGGACCCTCCTTGGGAGATGTCTCTTGCGTAGGAGGTCCATGGAAGTGTATAAGCATCGTACGAAAAAGACGTGGCAGTGCGATGGCCCGCCACCGCCGTGACACACGCGAGCACACGAGCAGATACCCCTTTGAGATCGTACCGAAGTCGAGGTATTCGAAGAAAATCTCCAGCAGCTCGGTGGGCAGCTTGTCAGTTACTGCTGGCGGTGAGTCATGAGCTTCCGTAGTATTCCTGACCGCAAAAATGGGCGTAGAAGTACTGGCCGAGGCTGGTATGATTTCAGGAAGATCAGAGGCCGGAACACTCGACTGGCTGTCATCTTGCGAACTTTTTGAAGGACTAGAGTGAAACGTAAACGTAAATTGTGTAGTTTCGGAGGCGTCAGATCCTGCAGAAAATTCAAACATCAGTAGCTTAGAGGCCAAAGAAGATGAATGGGAGGTGAAAGTGGTGAAGGGCCACACCTACGCGCAGAGTGTCTTATATTGCTACCACGTGATATGCTCGCGTGGCGTTTTGATGGCGACTCGAGCACACCGCCTCGCTGCAGCACGTTGTCCACCACCTGCGATGACGATGGAGATTGTAGCACGTAAGCTTGCAGGATATTGAACTTTTTATGCGCTCATTGAAACTTTGAAAACTTAGCGCAGGACAAGTCTGACTACAACCGTGCAAGCTCTGGTGCAGTCACCAATAATGACTCGGAGGATCACAGCGAAGGTCATTCCAGTACGGACGGTGCCAGCGGTAACTTCACCGCCACCGCCTCTATCGACGGCGATGAGAACTGCGCCTCAATCCTGAATACCCAAAACCCAAACCAAACGGCGGGAGGACCGCAGGCACGCGCTGCTCACGTTGATCAGCTGCCCGACGAGCTTCTCTATGAAATCCTCGAAAACTTGCTCGCCAGAGACTTCTACTGCACCGCGCCCTTCGGGGTCTTGACCCTGAAGTACATGCCATCGTGTACTCGTGTCTCCAGACGATGGCGTGGAGTTGCGCTTCCACTGCTGTACCGCGAGCAGATGTTGTTCTTGGACCCACAGGGAAGGTTCAAAAGCCCGCGGCACTCACCCACGCAGCTACCCGCCATGCAGGCATTTTTCACCCGATTCGAGCGTCTCGCCTTGTACATCCACAAACTTCGGCTCATGCACGTCATTCAAGACATCTCCCACTCATATCAACCCCATGACCTGTTTGCTGCGTTGCGCGTCCTGCGTAACCTCAGATACCTCAACTTGTATGGTATATCGGTTTCTGAAGATTGGCCCGATGCTCCGGTACATGCGGAACGCCTCACGCTACAGACATTAGCTGTAACGCACGTCTCGAGACCCAGATCCCAGTCGGTCGACATGGATAATTACACAGGACTTTTTCGTATGTTTCGATCTGTGGACTGCCTGGAGCTTCAGGCTCAGGTCGAGGGGTCTCCTGCGGTTAATTGGGACCGCGATAGTCATCTACAAGACGTCAAAATGGAAGTACGGGTTGCACGGATCAGCTTCATGGACCGTCGTCTTCAGTCCATTTATTCTGATATGCTTTCACGATCAACAACGACCTTGAGACACGTCGAAATTATTCACTATAGCTACCCCGACCCTGTGGAATTTCCCGCCCTCTACAAACCCTCGAATTCGACAGACGGCCCCAGTTTATTGTCTCTAGTCATGCACGTCGGGGGGCCATATGACGAAGGTGGGTTGCATCATAATTAGTATTCGTTGCTCGGTGCTCATCCGATATTGTACAGCATGGATACAGGATGCCGTATCCTATGCCTCGTATTTCCTGCCTAACGCGGATCGGACACGACCGCTGGCAATAGTGGTCAATAGCAGACCTGACGCACACCGTTATGCAAATCGCACAAAGCAGGATTGCCAATCTTTAGTGGCATATCTGCACAGCCTACCTTCAGGAGCGCTTCCTGTCCTGACGCTTTGCTTTATTGGGTGGGACAAACGAGAGGAAAGGATGGCAGTGCGTTGTGCGGAGCTGCGTGCGAACCGGACCCATGCCTTGCCGCGTTGGGACGAGCATATTCTGGGCGATCTGAAGTGCGGTTGCTGGTCGTCGAGTTTGGCAGACGCGGCCCACCTCTTGAAAGGATTGGACGGCAGGTTCATAGTACGCAGCTAGAGATCTGCTGTATGCACCAAAATACGGCCACGAACGCAGATCTTGGCTGTTTAGGCGGCTCATTAACCTTCTCGCACTCTAATAATGTCTTTGCTTTCACTTGCAGTCATCTCGAAACTGCCTTTGCACAAACTACAACGACGTTCGATGCTGCGATGCTTGACAGCCCACCGGACCGGCGACCCGTCGTCCCGGCTTGTGTGCCGGCAAATGCCGAGCTTGCAAGGCACAAACAAGTCAACACGACGCGCTGCAAGTCTTTCGCTTACAGCAATGAGCACTACGCCAAACGACGACCAGGAACGGTGCGACTACATACCATGTAGCAAGAAGTCCACGCAGAACGACGCGACAAAGCACATCGAGCTTCGGAAATGCGGAGGTTGTGGGCTTGTCAGATACTGCGTACGTGACCCGTCCTATTTTCATAGTAATCACGCTACTAACTGCACGTCTCGCCTTTTGATCAGTCGAAAGATTGTCAAACGGGAGACTGGCCCAACCATAAGACGTGGTGCAAGACGCACAAGGCCAGTAAGGAAGACGAAAGCGACGACTGGCGCCGCCTTCACCGCCGCCTGCCCGTCTGGCGGCGTCAGCATTTTCAAGCACTCAAGGAGGCGCTGCTTGGGTTTCTCAACCTTCCTAAACATTCATATACGCAACGTAAATATGCCTTTAACCTCGTCGTCTTGTATCAACCGCAGCAAACAGCGGCCAAATGCATGCAGGTTCAGCGCATGGACCGTCTGAGCTACACCGGGGAGGCGCGACAATTTGCAGCATCACGGAGACAATACGAGACGCAGCTCCAGACGCGCAATCCAAGGGCTTTTTACGGCGCGGGGCTGGTCGTGATGACCATCAAAATTGAAGGTAACTCAGAGACACGGACATACGCCATTCCTGTACCAATCACGGTCGGGGATGCGGCCACCGAAGTACCCTTGGTATGGCGAGAGTTATTGGCATTACGGCTTCTTAAGGGCGAATATCTGGATCATACGGTCAGCAAAGAGACCTGGGATCTGGTTTCCTCGATGTTTCAGCGCAACATGAAAACCCCTCGGGGGCCGCTCAGATGGACCTGGTCTGAGGAGGATACTGAGAGTGACTCTTTCAAAACGTTCATAGACCCATATATCCCATTACTGATGCGGCTTTTACAGTGTCGTCTGTATGGTCGTCTTATGTACCGAACTATACACTGCAGATGCTGCTCGGAGAGGATATTCTTAACCTCTTCAAATTTGTGTACAGCTCGGCTCAGAGAGACGTAGTCATTAAGAAGACTAAGGACGCCATAGATCAGCTCATGTTTACCCCTGACCAAATATTCGCGGATGGAACTTGTACGTTTCGTTCGCTTCACTCACGACATTTTCGCTGATCCAACGTCGGTACGCTTATTAGTACCTATCAGATGCTACAGCTGTATGATCGACTATTACGGGGTAATGTTTTGTTCATACGCGTCTTGTGCAAAGTCTAACAAATGTCGGGTTCGCAGTCTTGTTTTCCCCATCGTTGGCCTGAAGCGGAGCCGTATTTCCGCAAGCTGCAACGTTTCGGACGACACATGCCAGGTCTGGGGTTCGTTTTCGACTCTAAAGACGAGTTCATGTTCCAGCATGCAATCTGCTTATCAACGATCCCTGGACAAGAACAAGAGGCCGTACAGGCGTTCAACCGCGCCATACGGAAGCATCCGCGCTCTCAGAAGCCACAGCTGACGGCTCGGGCATTCTTGAGTAGGATGTTCCGTCGTGTGGGACGAGTAGACGAAGCGGAGCGGTACGAGCTTGCAGCTGCGTAAGTGTTACTGAACAGCTGTTGTATTCCTGTCATAATGGAAATACTGATGCGAATTGGGCTAGGAAATGGATCAGCGAGAACCCATATGCGATCAGTTTGGCTACGCTTCGTGCCGCCCTGCGTGACGACCACGACCTTCAAGGCAAGAACTATATCCTAGAGGACCCACTAGTCGTCGCAGTTATCGATGAACTATCCGGCACCGCCGTAGGAGATCCATTCAACTACACGCTGATGCATCGAGCGGGCCGTCAGGATGTTACGGTCATCGACCCACATCCTCTTTCTTGATATACGTGTGTTTCTATAGCCTGCCAGATCTCTGCTTTATCTCACCTGTTTCTCGTGCGACAATACACTGTAGTCAAGCCTCGCTACCGAGTGACGCGAGAGGGGTCATCTGGGGTGGCTTCTCAAAAGACCGTCTGAGGCTTATCCCGTGTAACATGGCAGGAGGATGAATGGTGACGTCTTGCAGTCAAGCAGTTGACTAGAGAATGCCGGGCCTAGATTGAGTGAATTCCACATGGCTCATCAGTATGTTCCTGTTAGTGTCGAAATAGAGCTCGAAAAACAGGTACGGGAACGGGACGAGCAGAACAGCATTCAGTCAGGAAGGTAATTGGTATACTGTAGAATATGATACAAGCGCAGTAGCTGAAGTGGTTATAGGATTGTGAACCGTGCTCAGGGACGGTTGGCGTGATGGACACAATTTAGGAAGAGTGGAAAAAGGTACCAAATATCATGCATGATGACCATCTCCCTGAGCGTAACAAACAGGAAAGTCTAATGGTGATGCGCATGAGTGTCAGATAGACGAAACGGTAGGGTAGACGTACGTGGTCGTGGTGTCAAAATACCACCACTATTCGGAATCTCCGGTATCGTTCCAGGGAAGAGGCGTTCTGTAGGCATTGTAACGGTCATCGGTCTCGAGATAGACGATAGATGACTCGGTAAGGCTTACCTTCGACATCCAATCGCGTCTCAAATGTTGCACCACAGTAGGCAGCTCGGACACGCTCAGCCGTCTCCAGCAGCAAAATTGCGACCACCCTTCCTCTGGCCCACGCTTCGGGTCCCATGGGCCCACGAGATAGACGGAAGCCATTCATGTCTGGGGCGTTCCACTTGATAGAGGTTGCATGCTGTGTACTGTGCTGTCCCCCTGGATGTGTCCCCTGCTTGTCGCGCGAGATAAGGAGGAAACGAAGACATGGGATTTTGCAGGTGAGATAGTGTATTCTGTGCACCGAGAGGGCATCGTCTAGAAATGGGCGAATTTGCAAGTCAATGTCGAGACATAAGAGAGATGTAAGCTCCTTTGCTACTCGCTGCAACTCGTCCTGTCATCGCGCGGAGTCAATGCATGTTCTCTAAAAATAGTAAACCCACTTTACCAGACATCTTGTATCCTTAATCGGTACTCGTACGCGAAGGTAATAGAGGCGCTGTGCTGTGAGAGAGAGAGGCCGGTAGCAGATGGGAGGAAGAAAATCGCTATCATCGTCTAGCTCAAGGCAGCACGGCTGCTTCTGTTTGAGTGTATCCGTAATAAGCTGCTGTTCTGCCTCCTGAAGGCTGTGTTGGGTCAAGACAAGCAGGTGGACACGTTGAAATAAGGGCAGGATACGGTGTATATGGCGCAAAGGGCCGCTCACGGAGGTCAGGGACTGCCAGGTGTGCGATGGCGCTGCGGGTACGACGCTTGCGCTAGCAATGCACGTTACGAGACCAGCCCGTATCGAATCGTAATTGGACAGGAAGTCCAGCCGTTCAAGATGAGGTGCAAATCGGACGAGGTGCCCAAGATTCCCGCTGAGTGATTTGACAGTAAGTGAGCGGAGAGTCAAGAGTGGAGGGACAGTAGCCGTGTCCGAATCCGGGAAATTGAGTTCTCTGAGGCTAAGGCGGGTGAGACGGGATAAACAGTCATGAGGCTGGTCAAGGATCCACGCGGATATCCCTGGACCAGAGTTTGGAAGTTCTAGTGTTTCTAAGAGCGAAGACTTAGGAATGTGCTGCGAAGCCTGCGGAACATGTCCCGGAGTCACCCAAATGAGCTCTTTGACTCCTGATAACGCCTGCATGAATACGATAGAATCGTTCAATAGACTGTCGGAAACGGTTTCATGTTCCATTGGGTAGACAAGTGTCAGCTTGTGGATGAAGGCTAGCTTCTCACGTCGTTTCCCCATGAAGGCGAGCCAGTCCTGTGTTACTGTAGTGATCCTCTTGATGGACATGGCACGACGTGCAGCAGCCTGCGCAGCGCGCTGCGAACAGAGTCGGAGTTGGCATGCTTCTTGTACCGAAACGAAATCGAAGATGGAATCGAGTACGTCCGTGTTTATATCAAGTATGTTGGAGGTCTGGAGGAACGGGCAAAGGAGCGTGTTCATTTCGTGCTGGAGGAGGATATAGAGGAAGAGCTCGCCGAGACAACGACGAGATGGTGGTCGACAGTGAAGGTGGAAGCGCGCCACGCTGCGCGTGATGATCGATGACCTTTCGTTCTCATGGACTGGAGCGCTGGTGGTCTGTAGGTCATGGTCTCAAAGGATGCGTTTTCTCCCGTCCGTAGGCTAACTGGCGTCATTAGAGATGCATGTAGTCATTTCGCGAAGCACAAACATGCTTTACAGTGTTATTCACCTTCAAGACCTTGCAGCAGAGGTAGTATTCGTGAAGTATTGTTCAAAGTCATCGAGCGTCTCACCATGCAGAGTCTATCAAACAGCGTTGCTGAAGTCTTGAGTACGATAGACCACACAAGTGCTTAAGTATGAAGGTTTCAGA
This sequence comes from Pleurotus ostreatoroseus, assembly GCA_005298045.1. Classification (NCBI taxonomy): domain Eukaryota; kingdom Fungi; phylum Basidiomycota; class Agaricomycetes; order Agaricales; family Pleurotaceae; genus Pleurotus; species Pleurotus ostreatoroseus. The sequence continues at coordinate 6,046 of SWBT01000495.1, read as the reverse complement.
TATATTGTGGCGCTTTATTCCCTCAAATCGATGCATCGTCCTTCGGGCCTGTCCAGATGCAAGGTGTCATATAGAGCTTCTGTCTTTCGTCTAGATCTGGGTATTGCGGACAATCCACTGTCACTTCAGACGTGCGTGTCGGATACGAGCACCCTCTTTACTACAATGGGCAGTACCCCTGCGCCGACATGTTAATATGATCCCATAGATAAGAGGCGGGTGGCGAGTAAGGTAAACTCACCGCCAGTAGGTAGCGAGTAGAACGGTCGTCCAATTGCGTTCAAAAATCCGTTGATGAAGCCACCGTGTGCCGTAATAGATATATCTGGACATGGGTAAGTCAGCCTTTCCTCATGCTTTCCATGAAACGAAGAAACCGGACATACAGGTCGCGTCTTCCAAAAACGCCCTATCAAGTACGCTCATGGCACGCTCAACTATATGCGCTTTGGTCTCGCGCACATCGGACAACCACAGAGGGTCGTTTTCGGGGAAGCCATCCTCGAAGCTGAATGTTGGCGACGGGTATGCCGAAGCAAGGATGGCGCGCGGCGAGCGCAGGTCACAAGTGTGGATGCCGTATTCCTCACGGCAGTTCTGGCGAGACAAATGTGGATTAAAACTAACCGTAGAGTTGAAAGTCAACCAAGCGCACCTCTAGAATAACCCCTCGCAAATCTGCCTCATCTGTGCATCGTCCAGGATCTTCGAGACTTAGGAAAGTAATCTTCCAAGTGTCTAGTGCACGTCTCAGTGGGCTCAAGAAATGTACCTCGGGGACAGGCACTCCATACTGCCTCTCAACGCGCCACAGCTCGCGCGCGTCCGCTGCTTGTGCGCATCCCAGCGGTGTAAGCAGCGGATCAGGGCCCCATGTGAGTTCTGCATCGCCATTGAGTTTGGAGTAGTGGCTATAGGACATGCGTCAACACCGAAAAATTAGTGTAAAGCGATCAGAGCAAGCTCACTCGTCCCAGGCGGAGGTGCCGTACTTGGCCTCGGCGAGGTTGTCTGTACGAGTACATTTGCACATTATTGTTAAGTAAAATAGGTTCCATGAGAAAAATATAAACGTACGGTATCCCTGTCCATGTCTCCCGAGATAAAACACTTTGTATGACACGCCTGTTGCTGCCTCCGTATTTAGCCGTGCAATCGCGTGTTTGAATGTCGTCCATCGGGACTCTTTGTCGTCTAAGAGTCCGAAACGTGGAGGTACCTAGACCGTTGTGAGGGAAGCGCGATCGATGTAGACCGGAAGATAAGTCCAAAAAGGTGTGCGCGGAGAAGATGAGTGCGTACCGCGCCGATTTGCACTGGGTCAGCACCCAGATCGTCTTGCAGAAAGAATCCCGGAATGTGCTGTATCACAGAGCGTGAAGGGTTGCATCGATATGTGCGCTGAAGAGCAGCAAATCGAGCTAAGACATACGTTGTATGTGCTCGACATGGGCGTGCGTAGCAAACCTAGAAAAGGTCGATTGCTCGCCGGCTGGCGGTCCGGCAGAACGGGCCGAGGCCTTGATGGTGCCGGGACGGAATCAGGTCATCACATTTAGTAAATGCATCCCATCTCTTGCAAGGTTGGGAGTACGACTCCGTCGTGCGTCGTGTGTAGATAGAGAAAGCATGTTAAATATATTTTTAAGCTTACTGTGAACGGTTTACGAACTCAGAAAACTGTTCCGATAAGATACAATGAAGCAGCGATATCTAATCCTGTGCACACAAACCCAAGAATCATTCACCGGACACAGTACCGATAACTGTCATGTTAGAATTACCGCCAAGCTGCAGTGTCCAGTTGAACGGACTGTTCAGTGGTGTGTCCATGGCAGTCAACAATGGCTTCACGAGCGGATGCTCCATAATGTGGTTCGTGCCATACGGGTCATGATCATCGAAGACACATTTGCGGATCTTCGCCGGGTGGTACACATACACGTTTCGACTGATCCATGTCCTGTAGATATGCATGGATAGTCAGACCTCCAAGATACAGCATACGGAGAGCGCAACATAAGCCAGAATGTACGCAGCGATGTTCTCTTCCTTCTTCGCTCGCGCGACCTTGCCCACGCGTCGGAGCATCCTGCAGATGTTTGCCCGTGCCCACAAGTCGGTCAGGAGGTGTCCATCAACGTGCGTTGCTCGAACACCCCTGTCAAACGTCCGCAGCGCCTCGTCCTCTTTTCCCGGCACGTTTGCAAGCGCCGCCGCCCAGTAGAGCAAGAGCGAGGCATCCGCGTCCACACCCTGCACAGCAAACTGAGCCTTTATCTCGGCGACACGCCGCAAGTAGGGCTCTGCTTCCCCAGTGCGGCTGGGCGAGGAGCGCTGTCATGGCGAGGCAGTAAGTCATAGGGATGAGCCCGGCGGAAAGACAGTGTTACGTACCCTGAGCCACTGCGCCAGCCGCCAATACACTTTGTCGAGGGCACCAAGGACCTCCCATGTATCTGGCAGCCGACGTTTAGCCTCTTCTGTGGTCGTTCCCATACCGAAGACACCCATCTGTTCATGCTCTTGTCTAGTCCCGTTCTCGAGCCGGTCAGCGTAGCTCTTGGCTAGATTGATGACCGCACGCTGCTGAGAAGAAGAGAACGTGGTCATGAACGCATTATCGAGGCCTTTGTCTAGGACAATTTGTCTGAACGGATAGGGCGGCATCAACGACGCTGCGCCCTCATCTACGAATACGTTGAGCACCATCAGTGCGAGCTGCTGAGCTAGCTGATACGCACCTTCCTCGTCGTCCGCGTCCCATTCCCAACTTTGCTCGGTACGCGCGGAATTGTGAGCATACATGCGCAACACCTCGTCGCGGACCTTATGATCCATCTCGGGGTCGACGAGCATGCCAACGTGTAACCGCTTCGCAAGAAGTTCCATCCAGAAGCTACACGGAGACTCCCTCGCATCCAGCATAGATATTTCCAAGGGCACGGCATACAGCGTCAGCCCGTCTGGGTCGCCCTTATGTTTAACGGACAAGATCGCTAGGCCGGCGCCATAGCAGGTGCCCGTGTTTTGCAGAATAAACTGCCGCTCGTAGTGCGCCCGAGATTCGGACAGTTGCTGGCGTTGTCGGCCGTCCTGTCCCACATACTTCATGCGGACGATACGCTCGACTTGCATGCACACCGCCGGGTCCCTATCGGGATGGTACACGAGATAGAGGCGAAGGGCAGACACGCGGTGAGCAGCCGGGTTCCGTGGAAGATCTAGAGATGATATGAGGGCCTCTCGCAGGGCTTGGGTATGTGCTTTCCGCCAAAGCGGCATATGTCGGTGCAAGTCCCGCCAATCAGCCTGCTCAGTGTTGGTGCTCGCTTTGTGCGTCTTACACCAGACTTTATGGCTGGGCCAATCGCTCGTCTGACATTCCCTGGACTTTGCCATGGAACAGTGTCATCAGCAATCGGCACTCGGAGTGTAAAAAGCACGCACGCAATATCGAACCAGCTTGCATGACGCGCACTGTTTCAGCCGTGTACGCTCGGAATCGTCGCCTGCCGCGTTAGTACGACAAGGAATGTAGTCACATTTGTCGAAGGCCTTCCGCGGTCGGGTGTTTGACGGATCCGCTGTTGTGCTCATCGCTGTTCAGGTTCAAAAGGAACAGCATCAGCGGCGCTGGATACGCGGAGCCATCGCAATATTCCCACGCCACAAACCCGAATTGCGGGCTCCGGCCCGCCGCTCGACAGTGACGATGTTTGCAAGAATCGGCGAAGTGGTTGGTTGCAGTGCCTCGACATGTCAGAATGAAGATGTAAGACATAAATTTGTTGGAAAAATACATCAGCTTGTTCGAGACGAACCGTCACGATGATTACACTTGTGGTGCAATATAACTGCTGCTAATTTACTACATTGTTTACAGAGTTACGCTGGCACTTCGTTGCTCAACACTTGTGCACGCAGAAAATTTCAGTGGTCAAAGCTCGTAGAGTTCGTCGCCCTGAACATAGCACCTGGGAAAGCCTGATGATGTGCGTGAGTACTTGTTAAATGTGACGAAAGGTCAACGTACGTGATCCTGATGCCATGATACCGCTATCATTCGGTGCTTCGGGGATCGGTCCAGGGAACAGGTGTTCTGATAATCAAACCAGATGTTTGTATCAAAGTAGAGGATACGCGGAGAGGCTTACCTTCGATATCCAGCCGCGTCTCAAACGTAGCACTACGATATGCGGCTCGGACGTGCTCGGCTGTCTTGGCCAGAAAAGCCCCAATCACTCTTCCTTTGGCCTGTGCTTCAGTGCCTACGAGCTCGCGAGACAGACGGAAGCCGCTGACGTCGAGGTCATTCCAGTCAATCAATAACGAATCCACCCTTGGACCGCGCCACAAGTACGCTGCCGCAGGTATAGACCCCTGCTTCACGAGAAGAAAGCGGAGACTCGGGACTTCACAGATGAGGGTGTTTATCCGGTCCGGCGAAAAGATGTGGTCGATAGCGGAGTGATGTTCCAGGTCGATATCGAGACACAGGAGAGACTTCAATTCTCTCGTCACGCTTTGTAGCTCGTCCTATGGCCAGATTGATATCAGTACATGTTATAATAGTTCTGTCAATAAACATACTAGACACATGGCGAATCGCCTAGGAATCTGTATACGGAGGTAGAAGAGATATTGTGCGTCATGGCGAAGATGGTGATAGCAGAGGAAGGGAGGCTCGTCTTTGCGACCGTCGTCAAACTCAAGACAGTGTGGCTGCTTGGCGAGCACATCAGTCACGAGATGTTGCATTGCATCCCTAAGCTTGTGATGTGTCAACACAAGCCGGTGGACCCTCTTGAACCAGCCTTTGCTGTAGGTTTAATACATTACTGCGGCACACATGACGGAGAGCGTTTTGCATTATTTCGGGTCATGTTATCCGAGTATATAATACATTACTCCTCGACATATTACGATAAAAAATGGCAAAAAAGCGACAGCACTGGCAGGGATGGAACTCCCATTACGATAACGACAGTAATGCATAACATTACAATAGACAATATAACCACTAGACCATCTGGCCATGAATATCTTACGACACCTATTGTATATATATTATACTTTAGCGATAATGCGTAAACTTTCCTCCTAGTTTCTGGGGGGGACCGCGGTCCCCCCCAGGCCCCCCCTGCACCCTTACCCTAACCGAACCCTAACCAGACCCTAACCCGAACCCCTAACCCGAACCCAGGGGGCGCGCCCCCCGGACCCCCCACTAACAGCAGGGGCACGCCCCCGCACCCCCACCGAGACAATACGTTCAGTGACCCCGAGGCACTAACCCGAACCTAACCCGAACCCTAACCCGAACCCTAACCCGAACTTTAACCCGAACCTCGGGGACGCGCCCCCGAACCCCCCTAACCCAAACTCTTAACCGCGGGGGCACGCCCCCGCACCCCCTAACCCTTACCTTAACATAGTAACAGTAATACAGTGACGCGCAAAAGTCTTTCGCGTCACTAGCGCCAACATATATTGTTCGCGCAACGCGAAGAGTCCGAGACGGGGAGACTGGAAAACTCTTGTGTAGAATGTACAAAGTATCTGAATGACATATACAAGAAAAATAAATGTAATACTAGTGTCCCGATGATTGAGAGGGAAAATACATCTGAACTCGCCGTAAACCCCGCGACTGTCTAGGCGCCCTGCGTGGACGGTCGACGTTGGTACGAAAAATTATAGCGCAAATATAAATCGAAAAAATCTACAAGAATTAGTACTTAGTGTGTCCACCACGAGCTTTGTATAGAGCAGCAGCCCGACTCGGCATTGAGCTGATTAGCCTACGTACAGTGACTTGCAAAACCTTTCAAATGTTTTGGAAGGTTTCAAGAATTGATGTATAACTTCAGACTGGAATTGCCTTATATGGTAAGTGGGATGCCAAATGAAAGCTATATATATTGGCTTGAATATGATTCAACATTCATCAGATTTGATTTAAAACTCATTGAGTTATACATCAAACAATACTGTCAATTCATTTGAAAGGTTTTGCACGTGTCAAGTTTTCACTATTAAAAAA
>SWBT01000356.1:0-27291 GCA_005298045.1 Pleurotus ostreatoroseus | reverse complement strand
CCACTCGACTAAGCCGACTGAACCACCAAACGCCTCTGAACGCTACCTTTGCTCATCATCGCTAACGCACGGTGTCCACACCCCATCGACACAACTGACTGCTAGCCCCGGCGTACACGTAGTGTGATCTCTGCACGTGGACTGTGACTCTGGTATCCCGTGAATACATCCCAAAAGCGGATAAGGCTCTGCTACTACCCTCAGGTGAACACGTCGCTGCAAGACGGCACCAGGCAATAGGGCAACCCACGACCCAGACACCTCCACCACACTCGTCTACATTTCTCCTGATCCAAGTGACCTGAACCAAGCAGGGTCGACACCCAAGCTCACAGCGATCGCAGCAAAGACAGCCCTCAGACGCTTTGCGTTCCAAGGACGACTCAGGTGACAAGCGTACACTCAAGCTCGTTTCCCACACTCAGTACCTTTGATCTTCCAGATCTCTGTGTATCGAGTAGCCAGACACATAACTCACCAACTGGTAGACACTCCCTCACCTAAACGAACAACCGGGATAGCTTGGTCGAACGACTGACCCAGTGAACCTCGGGGAAGCTCGGCTCATTTTTTTCCACTCACAGAATACTCCCCAGTACTCGCCGAGTGGAGGTCTTTCTAAGGCCGCTCACGCTTCCGCACCGACAGCGCACGCACTTGTGGCGGTAGATTCGGTTGCTAACGACAATTACCTGCATGCGGTCTTCGTCCGTGAACTCATGTTCTTCGCCGTTGAAGTCGTGTCCGCGCAGACGAGCCAAGAGGTGGTTCTTAAGCTCAGGAGCGAAGTCCTAAATCAGACATCAGTGATAGCACAAGAAGCACAGTATGAAACTTACTCTAAGAGCCGGATCTTCAGGGTGTTCAGCCACAAGCAGCGCAAGATCTTCTCGAAAGCATTGGTCCTTGGCGAATTTTATACGAGTGCCCTAGTAGCTGATGGACCTGTTTTCAGTGTAAGGAGATGCATGTCAAGATGATGATTGAACTGTACTTACACCGGGTATCGCCAAAAACGCCGAAAATGCAGTGTCGCCAATCCCTCGGAGTTTCGCCCACTCCCAGTCGATGCGTGAGCAAAAAGGATAGTACGGGTTGCCCAATGCACGTGGACCAAGTCTAGAGGAGTATGTGTGATTGTCATACCGTACCTGTCCATCATTCTTCGTTATAGTGATCACCTCTCCTGCACGGCCTGCAAACCTCACTACCGTTGCGGGTTTGAAGCGAAGGTTGGTTGACCACTCTTCCAAGTGGAGCATTCGCTCAAGAGTAAGTTGATCTTCGAGCGGGTCGTCTTCGTCCATAGGCTCAGGTGACGGAGAAGGAGACAAGTCGATGGGCGGCTACCAGCGAAGACCTGTGTGGGGTGACGAGTCAGTTGAGGAATCGTCTGAATCGGGCCGGGGCCAGTGAATCCGAGTCAGAGTCAGATGTTGACGACGCATCAGACGACTCTGATATTGGAGTATCATCCTGTAAACCAAAGTCCCTTGGACCATAATCAACACCTGGGCCAAAATAGTCGCCTCTGAACGCAGTAGGTGGTGTGGGCAATTCCGGCTCGTCACTTGTAGCCTCGGATAAATACGAGTCACGCTCTGTGCGAAGTGCAGCACAGCGAGGATCCCGAGTCAAGCGCAGATGACGAGAGTACCCAGTGAGACTCTGAAATGGTGATGAGCATGCAGGGCAGATGACATGGTGTCCCGCCATCGATGACAAAGTATGTGGTAGTGTGTGGTAGTGTGAAAAGTCCTACTCGGCCAGACGCAGGAGGGAGCAGCGTGCGCCATATAGTTCAAGCGGTGTCTCGTGCATCGTCCGTGACTTGCTCGTGCGCACTGCTCGTGCAGCAGCCCATCTCGAGCGGCGGATAAAAAGGCTGTGTCGTCGGCCATTGTCGCGGACGCTCCTTTTCCTCGCATTTTCCCCCAACCACAACTACACTCCCCAAGTCTCCTTGAGATCTACTGCAGTTGTTCTAATCTCGCTATCGTTATGTCGAAGGGCCGTCAACCCGGTTCACAAAAGCAAACTCGGAAATCACGATCTGAAGCGTAAGTCCTATCAAAGGTTATTCTTGCTTCTCTAACTCCGAATCAGCCATGCAGACTCGCTCCCGTGCCTCGGGCTTGCAACAACGCAGTTCGAGATCAAGATCTTCAACACCAACAGGACCGGACAAGATTCCGATCCAGTCGAAACGACAACACCGGTCCTATGAAGACACTGTTGGCAACATCCTACTGCCACCAGATAGCATAGACTCCTCCTCCGATGAGGACGTACCTCTCCAAATGATGAGCCATCTCGCGGGGAGCAGAAAATCCAGTAGCCATCACAAGCCAGACCCAGCTGCGACCGGTAGAATCCACGATCCTGTAGAAGATGCCGAGCCAGTCCCGCTCATTCCAGATCCACTGCAATCAGATGAGGAAGATGAGGAAGTGCCTGGCAATATCGGTCATACATCGAAGCATGCAGAACGATACACGTTCCAGGTACGTACCATTCATCGTCCATCCTTTACTGCAGATACACTTGATCCTGCGCAAACAGACTCCATACTTTCGCGAAAAGGGTGGCCGCAAGACGCCGCAGTTGGTACCGTCTGGAGATCATGGGAAACGAAGTGAAACTATTGCGCAAGGGTCACAAGTAAGCTGGTAGTTCTTCGTTTGTCATAGACCACTTACTGTGTTTAGACTTTGGAGGACGAACACATGTGGCTGGCGTACACAGACATCGTGCATCCTGAAATTCCGTGCGCACATCTCGGCTTGAAGAGCCAGTCAGCCTCTGTGCAGAGTGTGCTCCGCAGAAGTATTCTGATTGTCTTTGTTTCCTTCTGCTTTGAACACGCCTTTGCCTATGCCAGTAATGAGAACCAGTGTGCGGATGACAAGAGATACATACGCCGAGCCCTTGTCAAGGCTGCACACAAGCTTAACTTCGACGAGATTGAGTCGCGCTTGACCGTAGACGATGCGTATGCGCGAGCACTAGGCGTCATCGTGAGAAAACATTATTCTTGTGATTATTGATCACTTACTATATTACGATACAGATACAGAACCGCATCGACGACTGGCGTTCAAAGCTACGAAACAACGCGTCGTGTGCCGCGCGCACTGCGTATGGCTTGCACAAATTCAAGGACAATGAACTGGAGCCCCATTTGAAAGAGCTGCTGAGACGAGGAACTCCGAACTATAAGTACCTGTTTGCACAGGGTGAGGTATGAGTTTTCTTACGGAAGACTGGCGAGATGCTCACCTTTTTGTAGAATGACAAGCCAAACTTCTCCAAGCCATTCCTGCATCCCATCTTCGCCGAAATCTTACATAACACTTTCTTCAGCTCGTCATCCCAGATGGGACAGAAATGTCTTCAAGCATTTAAGACAGAGAGTGGATCAGGTGTGTATGAGCTGCCAGCGTCGTTGGTCGCACTTGCTGCTATCGCCGTTAAGTCCTCGTCCTCGTCGTTGACGAACAAGATGCTGAGCGGTCGTTGTTTGTAGGTGTTTTCCGCGCTTGATGCCATGCGTCCATCAGGCGCCCATCGTAAGTTCTCCGCGGACGCATACGCAGATATCTATCTCGACAACCTGGAAACACTAGGCAACCTCTCGAAAGAGGCTGGGACGAAGGATAGCTACCATCCGTTGATGGCGAAGCTGTTTGTCACGGCACAGTGAGTGAATATTGTCCGCAGCTCGAGATATACTGACTTGTAGTCACAGAAGCGGCGTAAACTCCGCTGGTCTTCATCGACAAGCCATGAATGAGAGCGGCGTAAAGGAGATAGACCTAAGGACTGAACAAGAATATATAACAGTATTTGTCTAGCTCTATTCGCTCTATTCTATATACATTTAACATCTCATTCCTCTCTACTGTGTGCGAAAAGGAAATAGCAAGAGATTGGGTAGATCCAAAAAGTGGTCTCGCACAAGCCAAATGCCTATACTTTCGTCTAGTGGTGGTATGATATCATACTAAAACATGTCTATCGAACTCTCGCTCTAGTGCCACTTGCCAAGCGACCTTCAAGTGTCAGACCAATATTAGACGAGGACGTGTGCTAATTTGCGCACGTCTAGACCTAGTTATCGATTCATGGTTTTCCTGATTTGAAATATAATGGAGCAGAGGACCTATACAATAACTAGACTCACACCCCATCTACATCCCCATTCAAGCGACGTCGTTTGACGCTGTGATCTTTGAGGATAGAGTCTAATCCGCTCCCCGATACCAAGGCTTGTACAGCAGCCTTCCCTAAACCTACAGCAGAACTCACTTTCCGCTTGTTTCGTACACCTTGCACAACGGTGTAGAACTCCCTCTTTATGACTGACAAAGTTTCCGTCAACTCCTGGGTCGGGGAAGGTGATCGAGCAGTAGATGAATTGGATGGAGCTTCTGAAACCAGCCAAGAAAATTGCTGGTCCTGGGAGGCACGTGTAGACGAGGCGATGAAATTTGATGAAGTCGATATGCTGTCTTCGACTTGTAAAGTGATATCCGAATGGTGGTTCTCCATGGAGGACGGGCTAGGCAGGGTGGAGGGATCATACCGTGAACCGTGAGGTTCAAGGTATATGAATGGAACCGGGTTCATGTAAGCACAGCTGCTAGGTATGTATGTGCTCTCTGGGTGATACGCTGTCGATTGACCAAGTGATGAATCCGTAGGGAGTGGGTGATCCAGAGATTGGGGAAGGGTAGCGGCGGGGTTGTTCATGTGCAGACGCTGATAGGAGTCTTGTGAAGCTGCCATGACCGAACTCATGGAGTCCACGAGGTCATCGCTGACATTCTCAGTGAGAGGGGATGAGTGCAGCTGTGTGTCAGAAGAGAAGGGTGGAGTACGTGCAGTGCCTGGCGGCAGTTCTAGCTGCCCGACGCTCCATAATGTCGACCAAAACTTCTCTCGATCGCTAGCCTCGTTTCGGAGCTTGGCAATCTCTGCGCGAGCAAGCCGTACATCCTCCTCATTCTCCTTGCAGGCGGCTTGGAGGCTATGGACTACGCCCTCCAAAGAAGTTACTGTGGAAGGTTATAAGCCCGTACTCGATGAGATCAACAAGTACGTATGGTGACGGTTGTGCTCACCTGCTTCTTCAAGGGTCGTAATGTAGTTACTTCGACGCGCCCTAAAGGCAGCCTGCGACTTGGCATTTCTTCTTTTCCTTGCGGCAGCCTCGTCAGCGTAAGCACTATGTTTAGAGGAAGGGGGAGAGTCTGAGTCGATAGGCATTGCCGGTGGGTCGTATAGGAGTAGCCGTACGAGACTTCAGTCGGGTGAAAATAATTGGGGAGAAATTGAGCCGCTTACTGGAAGTGTGTTCCTTTATAAAGACAGCATCAGAACTGAAAATCCAACGAAGTCGGTTTAATTCCCTCCAGCGTCATCAGCAGTCTGCTAGTGTGGGAGTTCTGTACAGCGTGGTGGGCTCAATGCCGTCACACAATCCTTCTGTACTTCATTCCCTCCCTTGATGCTTTTACGTTTGCTGTGATCTGTTAACACTAGGGTCATGAATGATGAAACGTGCATCAATGCATGGATTTGACACCGGTACATGAGACAAAATCGGTGGCTTGCCCTCTGCCATATACATTTAGAAGTCAACGTGGAACTTCTGAGTTGAAGATACGACGCGTTGCAACAGCCTGCCAGAGACTCGTGTGGAGACCCCGCCAGTTATAAACAATAATCGGCTGACGGGTCGTCAAAACAAGGCTCGGCAAGAGCACATGACTAAGAAGCACAGAGGGTACCAGGAAGAGCCACCTAACTCTCTGAGTAGTGAGCGAATGAAGAATTAAGGGTAAACATATAGGAATGCTTACGACTTGTAGCGTATTAGTCTTGATATTATATCGTGAATTGGCCCTGATCAAGGACTCTGACCAGCCCGCTTGAATTGGGATAGAAATCTCTACGAAGGCTGAATACCACCACTCAACAGAGCTAGCACGCCGAAATCTTGTATTCTAGCGTGGCAATGATGCAGTAGAGTTATCTCTTGCAAGCACGGCGCAAGCTTCAAACGCTTCAGCCCCGGGCATTCGCGCAATGTAAGCGCTTGCGTCGTATGCCTTGTGATCTAGGCGCCACTCAGTCTGGGGTACGCTTGTATTGAACTTGCTATGAGCTACCTATCTTGGCTTCATTGTAATTGCCTTGTAATGACCTGGTCAGGTAAATGTAGTCTTTTACAAGACTTTTGAGTCCTTCCATTTGCAGGTGTTGTGCCCGAATGAACGGTTACATTACCAAAATATATAATGCTAGTAGGCATCTCTGGCAGCGAGACAGCGACGATAGGAGCCGCGAGGAGCACAGGCTGGGGGCATGATGTCGCATCGAATTCAAGTCCATGAAAGAGAACATGCACATACAGAAGATGGGAAAGTAGTAAGTACACGATCTTTACCATTCGACTTCAATCGCTCTCGGCTCTCAATAGCAGGCTTCCTCATCGTCATAATCATCCGTACACTCGCCGTCTTCTTCAACATTCTCATGTTCCATATCCTCCAAGAATTCAGCAGCCGTATCATCATCAAAAACTCCCTCGTCGAATAATTGCTCTAGATATGCTTCTTCATCTTCGTCTACATCTTCGAGTTTCTCTCCGTCGTCTACGTCTATAGCGGTGTCTTCCTCTCGCCCATCTTCGGTTTCGTCATGTTGTCCAAGAATGGTCCTTGCGATCTCAAGGGAATTGATGACACCGCGCAATAGTATGTGTCCAATTCCGCCGCCCAGATACCGCATTATCATATCACGGTCAACGAATCTAGTGCAGTACCATCAGTAGTCAAGCTTAGCGAGATACTCACGAGGACAACTTACATATTAACATAGTAGCCTTCCCAGTCAGAATTGGGATCTGTGTCTTCATTTCCTACATCCATGTCCCTCTCCTTCGCTCGACGAAGAATAGATGGGCCCATGAGGCTAGTTATCCGACCATGAGCGAATGCTGGAATGAGATGTACACCCCGAATTACTAGAGTGGGGTCGAGGAAGGAGAATGCGCCTGATACGTCTGCGGGAACAAACCCAATACGCGGAAGGCGACAAGTCTTAAAGGGGCTTCTATTGTTCCTTGCACCAGGCTCCGGACCGAACCAGCGTACCCAAAGGAAGTCAATTCTTCGAACAGTGTTTGTCGCCAAACCAGGTCCGGTGTAAGTGACATCTGCATGAACTATTCCACATACTCGGCCGTACCAGTAAGGGTGCGATAGGCGGTCCTCGCCAGGATTTAATACCATGATGTCTGCATGAGTACGAGGATTGATGGAATCTTGACTACGACGCATATCGTACGTCGTGTAGTTAATTCGGAGGGTTGTGTGCTTGTAGATACGGTCGCCCACGATAGAAAGATGTCTTCGGTCCTTCGAGGTGAAGCTGTGCTCTTCTCCGTCGAACGTATCCCCACGGAGCCGTGAAAGAAGATGATCTTTGAGATTGGGTATGAAGTTCTACCCGTTTTATCAGCGGACCAATCACAGCATACCGTTCCGCACATACCTCTAACGCCGGATCTTCAGGATCTTTAGCCGCGAGACGTCTGATATCCTCCCAATAGGATTGACTTCCCGAAATCTGATATCGTGCAGTGTACTCGACAGCTGGAAGGTCCTCCTGTTCATTGGCATCAAGGCCAAAGACATGGGCCTTGCGAGGACGCCCGCGTTTCCGGTCCCCTTGTGTCGTAAACGTTGCGGAAGCTGCTTCCTTACGGGCTTGAATGGCTACTTCATCGCATTCCGTGATCTTCTTCAAGGTGACTTGCCGCTGTTGTTTGGTTGCGATTTGCTTCTCGACATTCTTCTTGTTGGCGCTCGTGTATAATTTCTTGATGCGTCGATGTTCGCTTTCGCCCTGAGCAATCAAAATTAGAACAGTTCATCCAGAGACAAGGAAAAAAGCGTAGTATGCTTACCGCTTGGGTCGAGTACACGTCTGATGTTCCAAAGTTCAAGATATCGCGTACGAGATGACCCAGATCATGCCATTTGAACGTCAAGAGGCTAAACTTCTTAATTTTCCTACCTAAGAAGGTGGAAGTAGCTGTGCTCCCATTCGCCTGCGACTGGGCAGCCTCGCGTCTTTTACGTGCAGCGTGCTCTTTCGGTAGCTCGTAAGTCTTGATATCTTCCACCGTACGAGCAAATTTGCGAACGGCCCTTCCGAGACTGGTAGTTACTCCTTCCAGTAAGTTCACGGTCGTTTCGGTCTGTAGTCGAAGCTTTGCGAGGGCATGCCACATCAACATGAACCATAATAAGTCCATGACGATGCGCTCGAGCTTCGGGTCGAGCAGCCCTTCAATACAGGGGATAACGCACTGTATCGGCTGGTGAGTCCTAGCCTAGGGTTAAGAGCAGATAACGCACCTGGAGGACGTCTTCGTAGTCTCGAGCAGCAAACTGCTTCTGACCAGCGACGTTCGTGCCAAAACGCCGTATAGTTCCTCTACCAAACGTAGGAACTTGGCGGAACCTAATCAATTCATGGCCTTCTGAGCCATCTATCACTAGCGGAGCATATGGACATACCTTTCATTAAGGTGAACCGTGACACCAACTATTCCACAATCATTGGAGCGAGCCAGTGATACTATGATGCAGCCCTTTTCGCTGCCTTCCCGTGGCAGCTTGATTTGTTGACGATATAGTGAAATGATGCCCATCTGATCCTCTCGAATGCCGCTAAGAAGAAGGCATTCTACCAGCTGCAAGATCAATCTGACCTCTTGCATATTCTGGAACGAGTCGTCTATTTGAAATTCTTCAGCAGATATGGCACTGAGTCGGTATTCACTAAGACTAGCTTACAGCTAGGCGAGGTGAGCGAGCGTTCTCATTACTCGTCAATACGTGTTTGCGCTCACCTTTCATTCAGTACATGCTCTATCCAGCATGGCTTCGATCCACAGGGAGACTTCGCATGCATAGTCCCGGATTCTGGCAAAAAACCATCCGTCTCGCCACTTCCGGCATTCCAGCGAAACATCAAATCCCATTTATTTGGCATGGCGGCTGCATACCTGTAAATCCTTAATTCCAGCTCACCGCATTGAACAAATATAATCATACGCACCAGAGGCGGCAATTGGAGATTGTCTCCCACCAAAACAAATTTATCAGCGTGATACAATGATTTTAAGCAGATTGGTAGTGTAATTTGCGAAGCTTCGTGAACTATGCAGTAGTCGAATTTGCTACGGAGGAAAAGATGTCAGTACAATGTTACTAGTAGAAACGTCTTAGGAGAGAGCTTGAATGTTACGTACTGGTCAAGGGCAAGACAAATCGTGGCAACCACCGGGGGTGTCAAAACCTGTTGCTCCAGTTGCTCAACTGACTCCGCAGCAGACAGCGCAGAAAGTGTGAAGCTCTTTGATTCGGGGTGGACCTTCAAAATTATTTCTAGCCGTGTACTACACATTGACTTTGTACGGCTTACTTTGTCTTGATTTCCCAATATCAAGAGCCTGAAGTCTTTGCCGTCCTTCAATTTCTCGGAGGATATTATGCACTGCAGAATGGGTATGCAAACTAAGCAAGACAGTCTTCCCCAGATACACAAGTACCTTGACGATAGCGGCAATGACCGTGGTTTCCCCTGTTCCAGGTGGTCCGTGAATCAAAGCGTAGTTGTGCGCAGTCAATACCTTGCGAATGGATTGCTGCTGGGGATGATTTAGATGGCCAATGTTGTTTGCAACAGGCACGTGCTCGGGTACAACAGGTCCTTCGACGTCGTCGAAAACTGGCCATTCGAGGTCGACTACCTGGGCTAGGGATCTTAGGTTAGCCTTCTTGTACAATAGGCGTGCAAGGTAATCACGAACGCGGGCCATGCCTTTCACATCCTTGTCTAGCGAAAGAGTAAGGTGATATCATCGGCTTCCAGCACGCCGTGCCTGCCCTTCTCTGCGCCGGTATAACACTCGAATGGAACGACGTGTCGATAGCCATCTTAGCGAAGCAACGGCCTTTTTCTTCGCAGTCCTCCGCACTCATGGTCCAAAGGCTCTTGAGAGGCTGGACGGTCTCTTGCTTCTCCATGGTAATCAGAGACTCCCACATATGGAAAATTATGCTCGTGCCGAATTCAGATGCCTCGTCCTGATATCGTAGATATCACGGATGGGCGAAGTTTCATCGATATCTGCTTCCGTAGTGCGACTCGGACGGTAAAGCATATCCGTATCAACGACGTAGCACTTGCCGCATACGTGTGCATTATCCAGCATCGGTGGGATAATTTAAGATGTCGACGGGTTTCCGGAAGTGGGAACAAGGTCTTCCATATCTAGGCATGCCACAGCACTATGCCCCTCCACCACGTCGCCTCCAGGAAGAGGTGCCTGTATAGACAATAAATGACCCCGTCGATAATCGCTAGTCATTTGCCGCATCATGTACTTGGCCATCTCATTTCGAGTTGTAGGAAGGCCACAAATGTCGTTCCTGGTGGCAGAGACATTGTACACCTTGCACTTGAGTGTAGAATAGGAGACCACTCTGGATTTCCTGCCGGTATCGTTCGCTTATAAGCAATGCGTAGCACGATGCTCTAAACTAGGCAGGGCGGCCTGTTTTGATCTCTAGAGGAAGAACATACTCGGCCACTGTTTTCGCTGTAGACCCTGATTTTTCTCCGATGATGGCAGTAACAGAGGCGTCGATTTTGCCTCTGAGCCCATAGACGGATGACCAAATACTTTCTTCCACGTCTAATTAGCCCATGATAGCAAGCAATAGCGTCGATTTCTGCGATGGGCATTCATCCGTGAGCACTGCGGTTGACTGAGAACAAAATTGGTCATCATCATACTGCATAATGCAATATCCTGTACAGACCTTGGGCTCTTTGCAGACATATGTTTTTGTAGCCCGCTCGCTCGTTCCTTAATCGCCACGATGGCATCCTCAATGGTGATATTGATACCAAGGAGGGAGCCTAAATTGGCGCGAAGGATTTCCCCCAGCTTGGCCTCCACGAAGTCTTCTTCCCAACGCCCATTCTGCAGACAGATCTGGACCAATTCATGTAGAACGTTTCCCCATATTAACGGTGGTGTAACATCCGCCGAAGGTTGAACCCATTCCTGTAGAAGTGGGCGGCGTCGGCAGGAAGATGCACGGGCGAGTGAAGTTGCAGCGATTAAAACGTCTGGATGAAGTATCAGAAAAATCTTCTTCCGATCGATGTCGATGCTGTATTGTGGCACTGAAGATAGTGACGGGGCAGAGCTGAACGCTCCTATGATATTGACTATATCACCTGAGAATTGTCAGCCGCGGGTACTCCCTATCGTCACCCGACGGCACGTACCTACGCTGACGCTAGTGTGAAACCACTCGTCCCATAGGTTGACGTCAAAATGTGTTCCATCTCCCTTAAGGTCTTCTATGACATAAAATCGCTGTTTGTCCTTTATCGATACTTTGATGCATACGACCGAGTCCTGAGATGCACCTTACAGGTGTTCCCGTGAAGGACAAGTTGCTCAATGGCCGTCACTGTGCATCGCTTCCACACCTTGTCTGTTGTTCCTGTATTCATCTCAGATATCAGTGTCACTCTGTGGCTGCAGACGGCTGAGAAGACTGTGCAGGCCTCATGGACTCACGTAGAAGATACATGATTTGCACGTTCGATAAGTAAACATTCGTCATCAAACATAAACATCTGTATAAACTCGTCAGCAGAAAAGATGCGGAACAAAAGCCTGAAGCTTTCCTCTTTGTGTGAGCAGGCCATCACGAATTACCTTGGGCGCAGTGACTAATACAATAGACCGACGATTGTTAGAAAGCGAGTTCTGAAACTCGTTTAATTGAAACATCGAAATATCGTTTGGGCGTATTGGCAAGACTAGTTACAGTCCATAGAGCTTGCATAGACAGGTCGAGATTACAACCGGACTCATGGCAGCCGTTGGATGCCATCCCGGTGTCGATCGAATGTCGCAAGCTAAACGTGAGCGCTTGCGGCACAGAAGTCCGCCCGCAGAATCCGCCAGACTCCGCCAATCCGAGAAGCCGGGCGACTGGACACAAGGGTAGTAGTAGATCCCGAGGTCTCGTATTTTCGCTAGGCGAAGTCTCAGAGTTTGCGCTTGCGCCGTTCGGTTGGTCTTCGCTGTCTTCGTCATTGCCATCCTTACATGGTTCGAATCGCGAGCCATCAGCGACGGCCTTCGCGAGCTTTGTGCGTGCTGTTTGCCCGACCGCTATGGTGCATATATGACAAAAGCCTATTTGCTCACAGTCAGCGTCTTTGAATATTCCAATCCGCAAGACAAGAACGTACCTCTTTCGCAATCCAAACTTCTTGTGCTTTGAGACCAAAGTTCAAGAGCATCTCCCAAGTAAGATGCTCACGGGGCGTGTATACGTCGCTCGCTAGCAATTTCTCTGCTTCCTTGTCAATGCGATCCATGACAATTTGAAGAGCCCAGTCAAGTAGACTCGCTCACATCGTGTTCTCGTCTAGATCCGCGGAGATAACATGACGTTCTTCTGGGACTCTCGCATACAGCGAGAGGGACAGAAACGTGGGCAGGACTGGTCTACCGCTCGTGTAACTCTCGGAGTGTCGATGTTAATGCCATAGCTTGACTATGACAAGCGGACGCGTCCCTGGACATGATTTTGCTGAAGAAAGGTAGTTACTGATTCAAGAACAGATTGATGCCTGTTCAGCTCACAAGCAAACAGAGTCTGCAGAAAATGACCAAGTGTCTTGAAACCAGCCCGCTTCAAACTTCGCCGAGCAACAAAGACTTGATCGCCCTCTGTAACGCTATCCCGGAGCCACCAGGTGGTTATGTCGCTATGGTCCAATAGCGCCACGTCCTTGGAAAGTTCGCCTTCGCATGGGTGCCGTATGAACTTGAGCTCGATGTTGGTGAGCGGTGGCTGTGAACCAAGGGGCGGACCGGGTGAACCCACAGGCAAAGCGGGCAAGTAAAGCGGCAAGAGATTGGGTGGAAAATGAAACAGAGTATTCCTGATTGTCGATGTGAGGGCGAAATCGACGAATTGGAGTTTGACGGCGTCGGGGGAGCAAGAGCTGCGTGGTGGCGATTCCGATGCTGTTGAGGCTAAATCAGACGCGTCTTCACGTGTATCTTCATCAACATCAACATGTTGCTCGTTGTCGCTGGCGATGTTCATGTAAATCATCGTTGAATTGTCGTCGACGTCGTCGTCGTGGTTGTTAATTACAGAGACGTTGGCAAGCACCGGCGCTTGCCAGCGGCAACCCCTAAAAGTTGAAACTCCGGCCTACACTGTCACCCCTAGATCAGGTCCAGCCGTTATATTAGTGCAGCATCAGAGAGACGTCGACCTTGTGCTACTAACAATATAACGGCTGGTTTATGAGAGCCTAAGCGGACACCACGGTTCGTCTATCGTCTTTCAAAATCTGCTGAAGCGGGTTTTAATAATATTTGCAGAACGACCTTCATGTTGGTCGCACCGCGTCCTTTTTCCTTCTCATTCAATCCGTCAAAGAGCTTAACTCTTTAGATCCTGCTAAACTACTCTGTGTCAACGACATATTTTCGGTCAGTGTATCCCTATGTTTCTTGCGATCTTGGGAGCAGAAGACCTCACATATAACGTCGATTCGTAGTTCATCTATATCTGTTTGTGTGTAATCATCGATATCGCCTCTCACATATGCCTGGAACTCAGCGGACGACTGTCAGAATCGGCCTTTCGCCTTTTCATACTATGTTTTCATCCTAGTGAGCATAGGATCTACGTCAAGTTCCATATAGCAGACTGACATGACAAGTAAGGTATCGATCACATCGAGCGGGGCCTCCGACGTACGTACAAGGTTTATCTCTTCTTCCTCTTAGATCCCATCGACCTTCGGGATATTGGCCTCGGTCAAAGTTCCACACTTTCGCCTATGCTCTCTGGCCTCTGCGTTGCTCCAGTTTTACACAAGTGGGCTTCTTCTATCCACGATGTGAAGTTCGGCGACGCCGTCCTTCAAGTCTTCGTGAACGATTGGCTGTCCATTTGCTGTAGTTGCAAACCGTGGTCCCCCGCCTTCCCTCTTGGTTCGCCCACGTCTGTATACGACGATCCTGTGCGACGCGTGGATTCCTCAGCCTCTGTCCACTACCTCAGCGTTGGACTCAAAACTCTCCTTTCGCCAGCATGTCCGTTTATATGCCGCGAAAGCTGCCAGGACTATAAATGCACTCCGCATGTTCGGTAACTCGGTCTCAACCCTATGTATCGACGCCGGCTGTACATCTCAAATGTGCTGACAGCTTTAGTGGAACCCTCGTCAGAAGGGTATCCATCAAGCTTTGCACGAGATTTCCCGTGCCCACACTCGCGCCGCTCGGTGGATGACAGGGGCGTTCCACACGACGCTTGTTGGAGCAATGGAGGTCGTCGCGGGTCTGGTTCCCGGTACGACACCAAGTTGACAAATTCATGCAGAAGGCTGCACTTCGTGCACGACGCCTGCCTGCCTCAGGTACATCCTCTCCGCGCATCGCTGCCAGCATACTGAGCTGTCAACGAGCATGCCCGTTACCTCCATTTCCGCTCACGAGTGATCCCAGTGCTCACCTTTGTGGGCGGCCTCAGATGCGACTCCTCCAAGGATTTCTTGCCATTGAGTCCCGGCGCTCGGCCGGGTTCGCGGCTCCTGGACCTATTCCCTGATCGTATCCAGAGTTTTCATCCCGACGCGCCGCCTAAGAACTCGGGCGAGTTTGAGCCACAGCTCACCAGCACATCCCTCCCTCACGTTAGTTCACTCGTCTCGGACCCTCTCGCTACTCTACTCTTCACTGACGACTCCCTCAAACACGAGGGGGATACGTGGTGCTCTGGCGCCACTTTCGTTGCCCTGCAAGGCTCCCGACACCTGGGCAGTCGCCGAGTTGCATGCGGCCGGTCCAGTATTTTCGACGCCGAGATGTTCGCCTTGAGCATGGGCATCGCGCACACGCTGAGTGCACGCTCGCTCACACCATAAAGCTTCATATCTTCGTGGATTACAAGGCCGCTGCGTAGACCATTTTTTACCCATCCGCGCACGCCTCTCAAACATGCTCCATTCTCGCTTGTGCGCGAGTACGTGGCCTCCTCTCCTGCCTCACGTCGGCCCAGGGCCACGTGCACTGGTGCCGGTCTCATCGTGATAACGTGCCCAACGAGTTTGTGGATGAGCAGGCCCGGGCTGCTCTCGAGCTTGATCAGCCCGACATTGTCACATTGTCCGCGGCGCGATCCCGTATCGTCGACCGCATGCTTTCCCGCTGGCGCAAGGACGCCGAGCATTCCCGCTACCGTGGGGCCCATTTCATGGTTTCCCTATGGGTACCTCATACCACTCTCGCACATCGCGTGCGGGGTCCCCTTCCTGCGAGTGACAAGAAAGGGCTCGCGCTTTTTTGCCCGCCTCACTTGCTTCCTCACTGGCCACGCCCCCGTCGGTGTTGCGCCTCCGCATCAACCTAGACGAGCCCGTTGATTGCCTCTGCGATCACGGGTTTGAATCCGTTCATCACATTGTTTGACAGTGCCCCCTTTGGATTCGCATCTGCCCTCCCCCTCGAGCAACTGGATCCAACGGCTGGATCCGCTCGCGGTATCTTACCCTTCCTCCGCATCAACCGCCTCGTTGCGACGTTTGAGTACGTTGACCTCCAAGAGTGTGCCTAAGACGAGCCCGAGACCTCCGGACGCCGCGGCTACCATTGTGGCTTGCTGCAACAGCTCCGTGCGCGCGCACACACTGGTTCGAGCAGCGCAAACAAGCCCTTGCAGCTTTCGATACCGCTCAGGACGACGGGCTCTGATACGGCCTCCAGGCCACTCTGCGGCGAATGGTCTCGCGCCCTCTTCGCCCACTCACACTGTGATCCCGCTCCTTTCGAACTCTATGGCATTAGATAAGACCGCGCACGTACCTACGTAGTACACGATATATTAAAGTGTAGAGATCTCTAAAAAAAAGTCGCCACCTCAGCGCTGGTCCACATCAACACCCTGAGAAGTCTGGATACCGCTGTACTGCAGCTCTTAGGAGCTAAAGAATCAGATAAAGATTTGATGGAAGGCTGCCGCCTGTGTCGTACGATTTCTGGCTAGTGTATTTCTTTCGCCTTGGAGGGGACGAGCGTATCGACACGTAGTTCTGGCTGGGAAGGACTTGGGGAGTTCCTATTTACGCCTCTATAACAGTAGTTGTATGCGAATAAATTCAATTTAATTCTCTGATGTCACGCGGTGTTCGGGGGCCCGTTTCTGACGGACGTTCTTCGGTCTACTCTCGATCACCATAATCTCCGTTTGAGAATATTCCGGGAGCTATCAGTAACAAATTTGCTATCGCCTTTTTGACTATTCTCTGTGTTACTATTGACTCAAATCTCAATAGTCACTACATATTGTACTAGATAATATGTAGTCATTACGTGTAATATGATTTGAATATTCCCCTAGCCAAGATGTTGGATATATTCTATAAATGACCTCCATACTACTTATCGGAATTTCTTTTTTGATCACGTAGGAAAGACGCTTAATTTTCACCCCATATACCTCCAGATACTCTTCATTATATTGCTCAAGACTATAAGGTGTGAATATGTTTATTAATCCGTTCGGTGTTATGTTAAACTTCTCATCATATTAATGCAGAGGATTTTGTGATAACATTATTTCTCTCATCTACATATTCTCTACATAATGACTCAGAAGATATTTGAGCTTCCCCGCAGTGGGATGGACTGTCGTAGACGCTGAGGAAAAGTGTGAACATGGCCAATCCGAGCGCGGGTGTATCGCAGCCCCAAAAGTCAATCTTCTTGAGTTTATTGCGACTTCTTCCGAGCCGAGGTCGTCGACGGGAAGGTTCCGAAGGAAGCGATTTGAAGGTCAAGCAATAGCAACAGACCTCTTCGAGGTCAGGCAGCTCGCACAGCAGATGTGCCATATCCTCAAATCGGTAAAACTTGTGCTCCCATAGATGAAGTATCTTGATGCCACGCGAGAACGCTTGAGGAAGAGAACGTGGAATGGCGAAATGAATGGAGCGAATCGTCTGATATCCACCGCTCGACTGTGGCCAGACGCTAACGCCTGCTTCGTAGGTCGAGCGAGCGTCATTCCACGTAGAATGAGTGTCGGCGCAAATCTGGGTGAGAAGATGCAGCCATGGAAACTTCGACTTCTTGTTGTACGCAGGGATTTTATGGACTGATTGGACCTGTTGCACGAAGCGCGATCTTGTATCGGTATGGAACTTCCAAAGGGCGCGTATGCGTTCCGGAGATTCCTTGATTTCCACGCGTTGCATGACACGAGGGGTGCAGAGTCTGTTCCAGTAAGAACAGACCAGCCTCAGAGACCACGATTCCTCATCAGCGCCACGGCAGATGTACTCGAAGAGTTCGGGTGGAAGCGCCATCGCTCTAGCAAAAGCGGTTGGCTTGCTCGAAGAAAGTGACTGAATTGAGGACAGTTTTTGGGCCGAACGGATAGCGCCATCCACAGGTTGTAAGAGCTGATGGCACGTATGTTAGTACATGATTTTATCAGCGCTGACGATGTTTACCTTCATTGACAATATTCGACACTGTTTACTCCCTTCGCGACGTTCCTCTGCCCACCAGTTATCCATCAAGTCCTGGTATACCCATGCCCAGCACTCTTTAGGTAAGAGGTACCATTCTGTCCCCACCCGATACCATGCAGTGCCTGCCGCGTATTTCAGATCGAGGTCGCAGAGGGGAAACCGTCTCGCCCCGTCACGGCAGATTAATCTGCATACCCTGCAGAGCCCCCGGTCACGAGAACGAAGGACGACCAGGTTTAATGCAGTAATCGCCAATCCAGAAGGTGAGGATTGAGACTTGGCGCTACTAGTCAGTGGTGCCTGGGATATTGGAGTATCGGCACTATACAGTTCCGGATTACTGACATGTAGAGTGTTGTATAATGAGCGGGAGTAGTCGATAGACTCAACGCCAGGTTGTAAAAGCTGCCGAAACGTACATTAGCACACACGTATATCAGCATGAACAATGTTTACCTTCATAGACAATATTTGTTGCTGGTTGCTCCCCTTGCGACGTTCCTCTATCCACCACTTGCGCGTGAAATCCCATGCCCAATACCGCTTAGGTAAGAGGTACCATTCGGTCCCCACCCGATACCATGCAGCGCCTGCCGCGTATGTCAGACCGAGGTCGCCGAGGGGAAACTGTCTCGCTCCGTGACGGCAGATAAGTCTGCACACCCTGCAGAACATCCGGTCACGATTATAAAGAGCAATCAGGGTTAATGCAGTGATTGCCAATCCAGGTGGGAATTCTGAATCGGTACCGTAAGTCGAGGGTGCCTGGGATGGTGCAATATCGACGTTGTACAGTCCTGGATCGCCAACACGTAGAATCTTGGTTAAACAAGTGTGAGTAGTGGACGTACTGAATCTCGAGCAGTAGCATCACCTTCGGTTTCCATGGGTGCATCCTCCACCATACATACGAATATTCCCAAGCCCAGTTTTCGTTAGGTAGGTGCTGCCACTGACAATGCATATGGTGGCGAATGGTACCGTCGTTCGCTCTATACCAGCTGAAAAGATCAGATAGGTCGTACGATAATCGTCTAGCCCAGTTGCGACAGACTAGTCTGCAAGTCCTGCAGAGTTCCCCCTCTTCAGGTCTACGTATGAAGTCCAGGATCCAGGGTGCCACGAGTGTCATCAAAACATCTCGAACGAACTGACTGTCGATAATAAACGAGTGCGACTGTGAATTTGACAAGTATAGTGCCTCGTTATCAGCTTGGCCCGATATTAGGAGTGGGCTTTCTTGTACGTAGTCCCAATACCGTCGTAACTATGCATTTAGGACGTTAGCAAAATTAATGGAGGTGAATATTCGATTTAACTTACCCTTGGCACCCAAAGTAGCTGCTGTACACAGCTATGGTCTACCATAGTAAAACATTTCCACGCCCATCCTTCTGCGGGGAAGCTTCGCCACTGTTCAGAAATCCAGAACCGTGGAACATCATTCACTATCTTTACTCCAAAATCCTTTGGATACGTGACATCCGTTGATTTAAGGTGACAAGGGCTCATGGCGCAAGTCGTTATCGGAGTATGCTTTGCGAGCGAATGTGGGGGTTTCTGAGGGGTTCCGTAGGAGGAGAAAAGACGTGATTATAAGGGTATTCACGATAATAGGCTCTTTAGCTCGAAGCGTTACTGCTTCCTGTGCCTGCGCAGTAACTACGCAGTTTACACGCTTCTGGCGCAGTTTTTGTGAGCTGCTGTGCAGACTTGACATCCGGTGCGTAATCGCTTCATCGTTGATGGGGACCTATAGGATAGGTAAGTAAGATTCCAAATCTTGATGCGCACTTAAACATTAAAGTCATCTGCTCCATGACAGTGAGCATGTGAGCACCGCCGACGTTAGAGCTCGAATGACAGTACAGCACAGCAGTAGGAACAATAGCTGGTTCAGAATGCGGTGCGAAGTTCGAAATAGAAGTCATAAGGGACATACCTGTGCATTCAAATTACTGCAGGTGCAAATTTGTCCAAAATTTCCATTCACATTCAGAGATACAGCATCTTACTCGAGACGTAGGTTCCAGCTTTGTGGGTAAACTTTGACAGGACCAACATATCTTCGCCCGTTCTTCGGAGATACGAACATAGCTTTCGCGCGCTGTGTACACATTTCACGTTAAAGAACTTGAATTTTAGGGATCTAAACTTACAATGTAATTATGCCATTGCTTCCGGCACAGTTAGGCTGACGAACAAGCACTGAGAATAGAGCGGAACAGCCAGAGGTGACCGGTCTTCGTATGCGCAATGGGACCTATGCATCTAACATGCGCATGGCAGGGTTGAGGCATGGAGGTTCCAAGATCACTGCAAAGAGCACTGCCTATCTGGCGAGCGCAAAACAACATGAGTGTGCACAACGTGAGTGGAAAGAGGGACGATGAGCGACTCACAAACGTCTCGGTTAACCATGCTGATCGACGTTCGGCAGTCGCCGTGTGCAGCCCACGCCGACAGTCACACCGTGACCGCGAACCTCTCAACGCCACGCACAGTACTGTTACAGCATCCATTACAGTAAGTACGGTACTACACATTAAAATCTACTACAGTGAGATACAGTCCACCAAATACAACTATAATGTCCCAAAGATCGCCATTCGCGGATACAGAGCGTGGGGGTGCTACGCCTCGTACGCAGGTGGTGGAGGCTCCATGACCTCTTGCGTCTCCAACGCGTCGCCCAGACCCTGCGCGCGGTCTGTCGCTGCCGTCGCTACCGGCCGCTGCCCTGGTGTCGACGGCTGCGAGCCCGTGGGTATAGCACCCGCATCCCGATGCACGAACGGCGCCGAAGGCGACCCCTGCGCCACGCCACTGCCCCCCACGCCCGGCCGCCTCTCCATCCCATGCTCCGCCGTCAAATACAGCAACGGATCCTTCACATCGCCCACCGCAAACGCCGACGCCGAGGACGCACTCGCGTTCGCGTCCGGATTCGGGTTCGCGACCTGCAGCCGCCGCGGCCCACCGTGCTCGTTCGAGCTCGTCCCCGCGTTTGAGCTCCCGCTCTCCGTCGGCGGGTACGGATTCGGGAGGTAGCTCGACGTCGCGAGCGCCGCCGCCGCGGATGGGCCCGCGCCCGGGGTATCGTCCGCCCACGGCAGATTCCGCGGCTCGTGCTGCTGGTGCTGGTACGGGTTCTGGGTCTGGCCCTGATAGTCCGCTTGGTTTGAGTACGGGTTTTGGTTTTGGTACTGCGCCTGGCCTGGGTAGGCGTTTTGATACTGGCTGTGCCCGGGGCTGGGGACGAGTGGCGGGGTCGACCCGGCCGAGCCGACGCCAGGGGTGGGCGAGCTGTCCCCCGATGTTACGGTGCGCCGTCGGACAGTTGATGTGGGTGGGGGTGCAGCGGTCGATGCGCCCGCGCCTGCAGTCTCGCCTGCGGCGACGGCGCCGTAGCCGTAGGGATCGAAGGGTGTTGGTGTGAGATCGTCGTCGAGGGCACTGAGGGCCCCGGGTTTTCCGCGCTTCTCGTGCGTTTTGCGGAGCTTGATGGGTATGGGAGCGTAGTCGTCGTCAAAGTCGTCGTCGCGGTTTTTGTGGCGGCGGTGACTGTTGCGAGGAAGACGAGATCAGGAATCTGGTCATAAGACCAGCGGAGTGAGTGAGGTTGTGGGACTTACATGATGTACCAAACGAGGAGCAAGAGAACAATGGCGCCACCTACGCCTCCCACTACGCCTCCCACGATGGCGCCGACGTTAGTATGGCTCGTATGCGATGATCCATCGTTAGAGTCCGGGTTGCCCGGGACAACCGCGGTAGACGTAGAGATACTAGTTGATGTGCTGTACACGACAGTGACGGAGCCACCAGGGAGCGTGGATGACGACGAAAAGACACTGAGTGACGTAGAGAGCGAGAGAGAAGTAGAGGATTCGGCACTTGTGGAGGAAGAGGCTGAAGTAGAGGAATCCGTGGGGGTTGATGTGGGGGTCGACGTTGGAGTCGATGTTGGGGTCGTTGATGAGGACGTGGATTCTCCGCTGGTTGGTATACTGGAGCATTCGGTCGTGAATAGTGTGGCGGTGGCGGAGGTTAGGGTCACTGGGACTGTCACCACCACCGAGACCTGATTGGTTACGGTTTGGGCTGACACAAAGTCCTGGTATTCAAAACATGAGCTTAAAGTTGATACTTGGAAGCGTACCTTCTGCGATCGTGCTCGTGATCTCGGTCGTACTACAACTCGATGTCACCACTGATCCCGAAAGCGTAGCAGTAGTGCAGATCGTCGACTCTATCGTGGTAACCGAGGCTGGCGAGGTCGATACTTCAGTGGAGACGCTAGTCGACTCCGAGTTGGTCGTGATGGTCGCAAACTCGGTCGCCGTCGGCGACGTCTGGCATTGCGACATGATGCCAGGCTTGAAGGGGGGCTGCTGGGGACGAGCAGGGAGGGGGGTGAGAGCAAGGGCGATGCGGGGGACGGTGAGGACGACTTACCCTTGGCGGGCGTGCAAAATAAAAGGGGCCGAGGAGACGGCGGAGTCTAGAAGCCGTGCGGCTCAGTCCAATCGAGTGACCTCTGGCCACAGGCTCGATCGCCACTGCAAGCCCACCTGCTCAGACGACTAGGAATGCATCCGCGACCACAGTTGCTAATGCGATGATTTGTTTGAGTGTTGCGCAGGGTAGCCGGTGCTGTAGATCATAAAACATTCAGCGGGGTACCTCCGGAACGCCGCCAAGCTCTGGCATTTACCGTTTTCTATGGTCACAACGAGAGAGCACATGACACTGAGAGTGGAATACTCGATGGGTCCAGTCGAGGCTTGGGGTCGCACAACACGCATCCGTTGTCGCTGTGGCCACCGCCGACGATGGACACAGCGACGATGATCGAGTGGAAGTTGCCCCTCGCAGTTGGCACGGAGTGCGGGCAGACGAAGCCGGACAAACTCAAATTCTACTCGTGACCACGTGGCTGGCGCTTACATACGCATCTGATCCGCCCTTTGATTGGCGCGAGTCGGGGGTCGCAACTTTAAGTTTAACGCCGTACTTTGCATTGTCAAAAATCTGAGATGCGCCATTAGCATGAAAGAGTAAGTATTCTACCCTATGCACAACTGATACGCGGCCATTTGGGAATTAAAGGAAGTACTGGCCATGCCTAACTAACAGGCAATATCGACATCAAAAAGAGTTCATCAACTTGAAGCTCTTCTGATAGGTTCCCGTTTCCAGATCGCTTTTGAGGTGCACTTTCATCCAGACTTCGGTTGGGCCATTCAGGCAGAGCTCCACATAACCGGCAGCGAGCTTGATATCGAAATTAGTCTTGACGTTCACCCATGAATCTACGTTCAACACCCCGGACGCCGAGGCAACATCGACTTTCCCAGTGATAGGGAGGACAAGGCTGGCTTTGAACTCCACGATGTTGTGGGGTAGCGGTTTGCTGCCGATTGCTCCAGAGACCTGCAGAACGGGGAGCTGTTATGAGAAGGCCGCGTCGCGCACCGTGTACGGACGTACCTCAAGCGGTCCACATTGCCAAGCAAAGACTCGCTGACCGTCGAGTACTTCGCCTAGATATAAGTACTCGCCGTTGTTCGATTTGATTTGCTTCGTGTACCAAGCACTCATACCTGTAGAGTTAGTCAGCAACGCAACTAGCTACAGACATTGCGGAAGTTCCGCTTACCAGGAGGCCCTATGGACGTCTTGAGAGGAGCACCGAGACCGTGCACACCGTTCATCACGGTAGTAGGCGACATAAAGATGGTTCCAAGCTTTTGAAGAGTGTAAAGGGGAAGTAGAGGCGTTGTTGTCTGCCTGAGTCGTGGCTTGAACGCGTATTTATACGGGCACAGGTGCCGGAAAGTTGTTGTTAGGATATTCATCATGGTAGCAAATAGCAGCAACATATTCCCGGAGACCATTGACAGCAGCTAAGTCCGCATCAGCAATGTTGTACTTATACGCCGACCGCTGACCGCTGACTGGTGTCAATCACTGCGTAGTCAGGTGTCGGGCAGCTTGTCGCTAACTCACTTGAAAGATGTTGACCTAGCGCACCAAGCAGAGGGTAGCACACTGCGAGCCTCCTGCGAGTATCTCCTCTCGATAATGAGGCCGCATATTTTTCTAGATTTTCGTTGGCGAGGCTATAATCCGGGCGTAACATAAACAGGTTTTGAGGAATATCATGCAAGCACGATTGAAGCAACATAAGTACTTACCGATTCATCCGGACTTGAACACATCAGTGGCGTAGTACTAGTGACACCGACAGACAGCTATTAGGAAAGGGTCCGTGGGAGCAACAATTTATGTCATCCATGAATGGATAAGGACGTCTATAGATGGTGAAGGGCGTCCATGGTAAGCGAAGGTACATTGTGGTCGTTGAAGGGCGTCCATGGATGCAGGGCGTTCAACTGTCGTACAACGACGGACTTTTCATGAGACCGTCTACCGGGACAAAGAACCTGGAAACGCTAACTGACTATACTTCACCGCCACTTCGTCATAGTTGTGACGGAAATGTTTCGCATGGTAATGAGCGAAACACTCGACTTCTATGACGCCTTCGCATGGAGCCTCGAGCCTTGCACGCGTATGTAGGAAACGAAGTGACAGCTAGCACGAAGCGGATGAAACGAATTCTACGAGATGATGTTAGCAATAAATCACGGGTCTGCAAGTCGAGAGGTTGTGTAACGTACTGCCGCAATATGTCTGCTGAGTCCCATGGTTCAGACGGGAGTGTCTACTCTCAACGCCGGCTGCACGGACTCGATGTGCGTCAGCTGTGTATCCACGCAAATCGATTAAACCACGGTCACTAGGCTCACATCATACTAATTGTCACGCAGGGCATCCGGCTCTGTAGACCACAAAGCATTCAGCGAGTTACCTTCGGAACGCCGCCAAGCTCGGACGTTTATTCTCCGTGGTCATGGCGGGAGAATAAGTGACAATGGGCGGAACACGCGACGGGTTTGGGAGAGACTTGGGATTGCACAATACGCACTCCTCGTCGCTGTGGGAACCGTTGACGACGAACACGACGAAGACGATCGAGCGGAAGTCGCCCTCACAGCTGGTATGGACTCGAGGGCGAGCAGAGTTAAGCAGACGAAGCGGTGCGAACTCAAATTCTGCTCGCGCGGCGATCCGCCCTTCCATTAGCGCTGGTCGGTAGGCCACTCCAACGCAACCCACGTTGTGTATATCGAGAGAATGTGCATTACGATCCATGCCAGTATTCAGGTGGAAGATATCAAATTCAACATAAAAATTGGTGCATCATCAACACTGAACGCAAAGCGCAACAAGCACGAATGACAACTACGGACTCCGAGGTAATTCACTGTTCTACACTGGCAGTCTCAGGCTACTGCACATAATAGCAGTCACCGTACATTGTGCGATCTAGTGAGTTGAGCACCTCAGAACTTATATAAAACGGGTATTTAGTATAAGACCCAGCAAAGCCAAAAATATCCTAAATATGTCGTGAAAAAGATTGTGGACTTCGAAGGATGTTGTGAAGAATGCGGTGAAGAAAGAACCGAAAGGGATAAATATACATGGGAACATCCACTAAGTGTGTGTGATCTACACGTGTGCTTACATAGAGACACAGACACTTATTTGGAATCCCAGACAGGATGCTATCCACGCCCAATGGCTCGTCGCGAGAATTTGGACCAGAGACGTCGAAGACTGTATTGGGAGTGTGGCGAAATAGCCATAGGACTGGTAGAGGTGTATTGGCTCGTGACAATATCTTGATGATCGCGTTCTGGAGGATAGTATCCACCTTGGGAGACGGAGGGAATATTATGTGGTTGTGAAGGATAAATGGGGCTGCCTGAGATGCTGTAGTTGACATCCCTACGTTGGGATTCTATCTCATGGAGTGAATATCCGTCGAGGTCATCATCAATGTCCCGGTTACCAAAGCTGAAAAGAGGACAGCGTCCATTAGCGACAAAGAAAAGATGAGGGACGGGGAGACCAAACAAAGGGCTTACAAGATATACCAACAAGACAGAAGAATGATTAAGATGACAAACACCGCAAGTAGTGCGATGTAAGTCACAGGATTGTTGGCGGATGGCGAAGGCTGGCTGCTTGAACCTTGCAGGCTGACGCTTGACGTGGTAGATGTTACGATAGAGCTGGGAGTGAGCAGATGCATCGAAGACGACTCGGAGCTTGACTCTGTGATACTGAAAATTATATTCTGCCGTGAACTGTGCTGAAATGGAGTCAATGACCACGAGATCTGTGGCTGTAAGAAAAATAAGATTCACGTTGTATGTGCACTACAAGGCTGCGCTGGGAGCTCCTCAACGTGATCTCTCTGAGTTCAAGAACGTTGGTCACGTAAATCTTGACTGTCTGGCGAAGATTGCGACAGTGGTCAGCTGGGAGCTAGGAGTTGTGGGAACTGGGCGGTTGCCTGCGCTGTGGTCGTTCAATACAAGGAGATACGTAAGAGAAAGCAGTATGCTGTAGAGCTGCGTGAGGGTAAATTCCTGCGAGGCTACTCTAGATACTCACTGGAAGAAGGCAATCTGAGCATGGAATGCCTTCAAATCACCTCAGCGTCCCATAAATATAGGAGCAAGAGCCGCTATGGCACCAGCCCAGGTACACATCGGCCTCGCGGAAATGAACTTGCAGGATAACGTTAAGCAGAGGAACGTGCAACGTGTAAGTACTGAGTAGCAGCGCTTTTGGCGATGGAACACTGAAATTGTCAGCGTTCTATGGGCAAGTGATTCTACAGCGTCGTTGTATGCTAGGTACTGTGCTTACAATGAGAGTTTCATTTGCGCTTCATTTGCGTCACACATGCCGTTTGCACTTCATTTGCACGCGTTCGGACTGAGGCGTCATGTCTTCGGGCACTGTGTACTAAGTCGGGGAGTTCCGAGACCGGTTCAACCTTGATGGAGAGCTTACCTGTACGTGCGGTGCCGTGAGTGGCGCGGCGTGGAACAGGAAGCACATATTCTTCCAGTGCCATATATGGTACAGGCGCACCTCGTGGTGGTCGCGCCAACTGCGTAACCTCGAGAAGTTGGACCCCTTTATGGGAATCATCCCCTTCTTGAAACAGAACCCCCTCGTATTCACGTTCGAGGTGGGTGACCTCTATCGCAAGATGATCGAGGAGTTGGACGAGGATAATCCATTCCCGCCGCTCCCGCCTCGACGCGAACTTGATTCAGCGCTGGATGTATATACTGGCGATCTGGGTCGCGATGATCGGATCAACGAAGTCCTGGACGAATTATTCGACAGGATGGTAGATGACCAATACGCTCAGGATCTACCAATTATGGCAGATACTGCAGAACCGCATGCGCAAAGGATGGGCCCCCATACCCGTCGATTTTTGCGACATATTCGCTTCAATACTTGGGTACAGCCGGCGATTACGCGGGCTAACAACCAAATCCAGCCAGGCGGCTATAATATGGAATGGTTACGCACGTTCGGGAAACCTGTACCGAATGTGCTCGATTTCGACAACACGCCCCAAAATTCACAGACCGGGTTGGCCGATCCCCCCGGAGGTGGAGTGGACGGGGAAGCTTTACTGCCAGTACATGGCCCTGACGAAAACGGTAGTCAGGCCGACAA
>SWBT01000462.1:0-27560 GCA_005298045.1 Pleurotus ostreatoroseus | reverse complement strand
GACCCCCCCTGCACCCTTACCCTAACCTAACCCTAACTTAACCCAAACCCAGGGGGCAAGCCCCCCGGACCCCCCATAACAGCGGGGGCGAGCCCCCGCACCCCCATTTTGATACGTTACTGGCTTTAATAATATTTAACCCTAACTTTAACCCTCACCTTAACCCATACCTGGGGGGCACGCCCCCCAGACCCCCCCTAACCCCTACCCTAACCCTTAACCGCGGGGGCACGCCCCCGCACCCCCTTAACCCTCACACTAACCTGTAAAAACCCATTATTTAATAATAAATAATACTATAACATACCTTAAATATCATCAGATAACTTTGGATATACACTCTAAAATATATTATTTAAATTGTGGAAGTACTCTATATATATTATATTCTAACTTGAACATACAAGGCTAGATAGTCTAGTGGTTATATTGTCTGATTTATCCATGAGGCTCCAGGTTCAACTCCTGCTGGTGGCGATTTTTTAATTGCCCGGAATGGCGGTGTGTTTGCAAACATTGCTACAATTACAAGTCCTACAATTGTAGCAATGTTTGCAAACATTCCCCCTACAATTGTAGCTCATGTTTGCAAACACGCTACATGGTCTGGTGTTCCAAACTTTCTCTCCAGAGCATTTCTTCACGGTCTTGGTGTTGCACCAGATCCCGACGTCGAAGACTGGTATGAAGAGACAAAGAAGGAGCCAGTGGAGTACGATCCTAAGAAAGACCCTATCGTTGTCGAGGCAGAAAAGCAAGCTGCAGCAGACTGTGCGAAGTTCGACGCAGAGGCTCGGAGTGCGGCTGAGATCGTAGCGCAGCAAGACTCAGATTCAGACTCCGAGTCTGATGATGGTGCGGAGCTTGGTGACAGCACGTCTGAGCCTGGCAACAACAACTCCGAGCCCAATGCCACCTCGCCTGAAGATCAACCAGCTACGTCCAATGCTGGAGGCAAAGTTCGCAAATCTTCGAAGACCTCTTTGACACCCATTGAGAAAGTAAGTACCTCATATCGTACACGAAATTCGAAGCTGACTACTATACACATGCTAGATCCATGCTCTTGTGGTTGATGTCTTACGTTCAGATGTCCGCCGTCACAAGATGCAAGTTTTCGTGTGGCAGCTATGCGCTACGGAGAACAAGTCCCTTGTCCCTATCAAAGGCATGCCTATCCGCTGGAACACCACATTAGCAGAAGTAGAGCGGGCCCTTTTGCTGCAACCAGTAAGTCATGTACCTAATGACATCGAGGTGGTTACTGAATATTTCTGCAGGCATTCAACCACTACTTAAGCCAGCTTACGAGCGGCCTAAGTGGTAAAAAGAAGGACACTGCCGCAAAGAAGCAAAAACGCCTATCTCTATCTTCCGAGGACTGGGACGAGGTCGATATCGTGGTTGTTATACTGGGGGTAAGTTGTTTGTAAACCAGTACCATGTATCGTGACTGACCGCAACATTGACCCAGCCATTCAAATCGGTCACTCTTAGCCTCTCGCGTAACGATATCCCGACAATCTGCTTCGTACTCCCGGTATACAAGACGCTTGAGCTCCATATGCGCGACAGCCTTGAGAAATATAGGAAACACAAAAGTGTGAGTAATGGTCTTCAGTGCGGGCTTGACAAGCTTGAGCCGTACATGGATGCTGCTACTCACGGAAAGTACACACTTCTTGGTGTCGGTATGTACTCCCTTCATTACGAGATTGCTTTCTCTCATGTTCCAACAGTCTTGCATCCCAAACTCCGTCTTAACTACTTCGACGATCCTGCCAAGAAATGGGATCCTTTAGTCAAGCCCCGTGCTCGTAAAGTACTCGACGCTACTTACGCGGAGTATGCGAAAACGACCCCATCGAAACATGCCAGTGCGGCGAAGACGTCCGAAACGCGCGCAACGCAGTCGAACGCGAAGCCGCGCATGTCCACGCAAACCTTTCTGGAATCGATCATGAGCACCTCGCAAGCTCCAGCAGCGAAAGCGACTGAAATTGAACTTTACCTCAGTCATGCTTATCCCATGGACGAGAGAGATAGCGCACTGAGGTGGTGGGCAGTGAGTAATCTTTTTCAGGCTTCTAACCTTATTCTCACCTGATATTCCGCTCACTAGGACCAAGGACGTAACTTTCCGATACTGCGGCGCATGGCCCGAGACGTTCTCGCGGTACCTGGTGTAAGCATCAGTGTGGAACGCCTATTCTCGTCCTGCGGACACACACTGAGGGCTGCACGGTCATCCATGACCGCCGAGACGGCGTCGAAGACGATTATAACGAAGGAGTGGCTGAAGCATGGCTTTGCGGAGAAGGTCGACTACCTCGCTGGCATTTCGACCCACGGCGGCTGATTAATTATGATTATATGTGATTACTTATGATTACAATTAGATTAACTACGACTGCAATTAAATACTGTGCGATGGTTTAATATAATCAGTTAAAATGACTAAATACTGCCCGAAAAAAATAATTAATCGTATTTCAGCAGCCCTAACTCGCCTCGCGTATGGCACTTGACCACCATTCACCAACTACTCATCTCCTCCGGCCCCTCGAATACTGATGTTTGAATTTGCTTCAGGTTCTAACGCGTGCGAGACGGCACAATATGCGTTCACATTCCACCCCGGTCCTTCAGAGGGCCCGCAGGACGAGAGCCAGGCGAGCGTCCCGACTTCTTCTCTTCCTGAGATCGCACCCGCCTCTGCGAGTTCCCATGCCCCCATTTTTGCGCTCAGAAACACACCAGAAGCTCGGGCCTCATCACCAGCAGCGACTGACAGGTTCCCCGCCGAGCTCCTGGAGGTTTTCTTCAAATACCTCGACTTCGGCACGATCTCGAAGGAGTACCTGCTCGTGTGCTCGCGTGTGTCGCGGCGATGGCGGGCCGTCGCGCTACCGCATCTCTTTCGTACAGTGCTCATAAGCTTTCATGGACATCCTATCCAGGAGGCTTCGCCCAGGGAGGGCCTCGCTCTGCCGAGCCGCGCCCCAAGGGGTCACATCCCCAGGAGCAAGAGAGACATGGTCCACACGAAGAACGGGACGAGACGGACGTCGACACTGCCGGGCATCACGCGTTTCTTCTCTGCAAACCCGCAGTTCGCGGCGCACGTACGCAATCTGCACCTCGCTCTCGCCCTCCCTTCGAAGAAGATCGTGCGGACGCCCTGGGAGTACGGCAGCGTTATGGATCGTCTCAGTGACGAAATAGAGGACGAAGAGCGCAAGGACCTGCGCGTGACCGACCCAAGTATGCTGCTCGCCGCCCTGCGCGTCTTCCCGCGCCTCGACAGCCTCGTCCTATACGACGTTACGTTGCGCGGACCGCTCGACCTCCGCCCGCACGGCCTCATCGACGTCCCCCGCCTCCGTCTGAGCTTCACGGGCCGCAAGGACGAGTACGTGCCCCTCGCCGAGTACGTCAACGTGCTCGGGCTCTTCAGCACCGTCGACGAGCTCTGGATCGGCTCCTTCGGGGACGAGGAGAGCTTCGACGAGCAGTACGATTCCGACGACTCCGATGCGCCCGAGCCCGCCGAGCCCGACTCGCTCGCGCACACCGAGCGATTCACCGTCGCGCCACGCGTCGTGCACATCGACCCGCTCCCGCCCCCCGCGTACGCCGCCGTCGCGGCGGTCCTCGCGCGTTCGCCCGCCCTGCGCTACGTCGAGACCGTCCCCGTACGCGACCCGCGCCAGCAGCGCGTCACGTTCCGCCCGCGGCCGCGCGCCGCCTCGGACACGACGGACGAGCAGCGGCTGACCGTCGTTGTGCACCTCGTGCCAGAGAATTCGCTCTTTCTCGACGGATGGGAAGAGGTGGCGGAGCAGGCGTGGCCGTTCCTCGTGTGTGCGGGAGAGAGGCCGGCTACGCTCGTCGTCGCGCGGAATAAGCTCCCAAGTACCCGCGTGGACTTGGTCAGAGAGGTGGGGCGGGACGACCTCGCGCGCGTGCTGGCGCATCTCGATGCGCTGCCCGGCCCACTAAGCATTCCGCTGTTGTTGTGCCACCTGCAGTGGGACGTCCGCGGCCCGAACGCAGTGTGTTGCCTGTGCTGCGCGGAGCTCGACGCGACCCGTGTACGGGCGAACGACCGCGGTGCCGGGCTGGCGAAGATGCTGGCGCAGCTGGTGAGACCAGACGCCTATCCGGAGCGGTGCCGCAATGCGCTGGACGTCGTGCGCGGACTGGAGATGGAGCACGCCCACGACAGGCGTGCGGGGCGATGGACGTGTGTGTGCGGCCTACCACTTCCGAATGCGTGGACGTTAGCAAAGTCCTAGAAGACTAGACTTAGAATACATTACGGACCTACTTATACCCATTCCTGTAACTGAAACGGCGTGCTTAGACTGTTCTTACTGACACAAAGGAATACAAGGGATACATTAATATTCAACGCACACCATACTTATGAATACTACTGCACTGGCGCAATCCTCGTCAAAGCACCGACAAATCCAAGAAACAGCCTTCGCAAGATGTCAGAGCGCACCGGGTATTGTATCACGGCCATTAAGCAACATGGGTAACGTACAGCACCAATCGCTAGTCCGATCCAAGATCCTGCAGTCCATCACGCCCTCCGTCGGTAGATCCAGTATCCCAAGATTTACTTTTGGCGCTTGTAGATTTTGTCGAGGAAGCTCTTGAAGACGGCGCGCTGGAGCTTGACCTCGCCGGGCTTCGCGAGGCCGTCCTCCGGGATCGTGTCGATGAGGCCCATGATCTTCTTGTACGACCCCTCCTCGTACGCGCTGTACCGCTCGTGCAGTCCGACGGCGACGAAGACCTCCTTCACGCGCGCCTCGCACTCTGCGTCCTTCTTCCCGTAGTTCGCGTCGAGCACGGCGCGCTGCGCGGGCGTCGCGGCCGCGAGCGCGGTGTTCACGCACCACGAGCACTTGTTGTCGATGATGTCCGTGCCGATCTTGCCGATCTGCTCCGGCGTGCCCGCGAAGTCGAGGTAGTCGTCCTGCACCTGGAAGTACTCGCCGAGTGGGAGGAGGATCGAGGACGCGAGCGCGTACGGGTCCTGGCCCTCGGCGTTGTGCGAGATGCCGCAGAGGTACATGGCGAGCGCGACGGGGAGGTAGAAGGAGTAGTACGCCGTCTTGTAGAGCACGATGAGGCGGTGTCTGG
This sequence comes from Pleurotus ostreatoroseus, assembly GCA_005298045.1. NCBI lineage: Eukaryota > Fungi > Basidiomycota > Agaricomycetes > Agaricales > Pleurotaceae > Pleurotus > Pleurotus ostreatoroseus. Next base: position 22,403 of record SWBT01000462.1, on the reverse strand, counting down.
AGGAGAGTGAGATGCGTGTCGTGGGCAAGTGGATGAGGGACTTACTTTGAGAGCGAGAACCTGCTGAGGTCGACCTTGTCCTCGGGCGCAGTGATCAGGTCGAGCAGCTGACCAATTTCGGTCTGCAAGCTCGTCTATACAGGCGTCAGTACGCACAGCCAAAAGAGACAAGACGCGCACTCACTTCGTGGAAGAGCTCCATCAGGTTGATGTACGATGGGTCCTCGCGGAAGTACTTTTTCAAGAGCCAGTAGATCGATGCCTCGAGCAGGAAAGCGTCGTTGATCGCAACGAGCCCGACGCCCTCGTTGCGGAACCAGCAGGGCTGGCCGCGACGTGTGATGCTCGAGTCCATGATGTCGTCCGAGACGAGGAAGAACGCTTGCAGCTGTTTCAGTCGGTGTCAGAAGTGCACATGAGCGACGCAGACATGTATACGCACGAGCTCGACACACCAGCCCAGCACGGCGGCCTTGAAGTACTCGTCATCGGTCAAGGACCTGCCCTTGAGGATCGCGACGGTGTCCACGACAGACAGGCCGCGGTTGAGCTTGCCTCCGGGGACGTTATAGTCGAGGTTCTGCGAAAAGAAAGCGAGATGAGCACGCGACGCCGTGCAGACGGGACGGAGGACGGAGGCGCACGCGGTGGAACCAGTCGACGGCGTCTTTGGGCATGCCCTGCGCCTTGAAATACTCGACGAGCTCATCGCGGATGACGTTCCACACGGCCTCGAACTTGGTGCGTTTGGCAGCCTTGGCGTCGGATGCGGACATGGTGGTGGTCGAGAAGAGAGCGGTGTGACGAGCGGTGCGCGCGGTCGGGTGAAGATGTGAAGGCGTGTGGTCGACTCGGTGGACGACGGCGGCGGGCTATAAGGAACAGCAGGCGGAAGACGTGGTGCGATCGGGAAATATGTTGCTCGCAAACCTCTGCTCCGTCGACAAGCGACCCCCCCACGCAGCCGGCCTCCATTCCCATCGAACGACTTTCCCTCCATTTCTGATTCGCTGAGCCTATCTCCTCTGAAACACTCGCAATCGTCCAAAGCGGCAGTCCGCTAGCTGCTCGTCGTCGCGCACGACGAGCTCTGCACCGACGCAGACGTCGACCGACGGGCTGGGTGGGGTTCATCATCGAGGCCGCAGACAACGCGGGGTAGACGACTTTACAGCGGGCGCCACATTGCACTCTGGTCTGCGCTCGGAGGCGCGGGAGGTGGCACGATGAGTGGGGTGTTTGCATTCCATGAGCACGGGAGTATAACATGACAGTATAGGTACAGTACTAGGTGTAAAATGTAGCATGCAACAACATGTGCGACGAGCGACCGAGCAGAGCGAAGTTCCGAAACGACGAAAAATGCAGCAGAAAGCTATGATACTTTTGAACCACATAAGCCTAAGCCAAACGACGGCCGCCGCGCTTAGAATCCGCCCATGCCGCCCATTCCGCCCATGCCTCCCATCGGCGGCGCCGCGGGCTGCTTCTCCTCCGCCTCGACGACGCACGCCTCACTCGTCGTCAGCAGACTGGCAACGCCCGCCGCGTCCACGAGCGCCGTGCGCACGACCTTGAGCGGGTCGACGATGCCCGACTGGATCATGTCCACGTACTGGCCCTTGCTCGCGTCGTAGCCCCACGCGAACTTGTCCGGCGCGCCGTACGTCTGCTGCAGCGCACCGACGATCACCGACGCCTCCTCGCCCGCGTTCTTGAAGATCGTCCGTGCGGGATACGTCAGCGCGCGCCGGATGATCTGCACACCGAGGTCCTGGTCGAAGTTCGCCGTCGGGATGATCTTCGCGTCCGGGTGCGACGGCAGGCTCGACGCGCCGGGCGCGTTCGAGTTGAGCATCAGCGACGCCTTGAGCAAGGCGACACCGCCACCGGGGAGGATGCCCTCCTCAACGGCCGCGCGGGTCGCGTTCAGCGCGTCGTCGTAGCGGTCCTTCTTCTCGCCGACCTCGACCTCGCTGCTGCCGCCGACCTTGATGACCGCAACACCGCCGCTCAGCTTCGCAAGACGCTCCTGGAGCTTCGTCTTGTCGAACTCGCTCGTCGTCACGTCGTTCAGCACCGCGCGGATCTGCTCGCAGCGCGCCTGGATCGCGTCCTTGGATCCGTCGCCGTTGAGGACGATCGTGTCGTCCTTGGTGATCGTCACGGAGCCGGTCGAGCCGAGCATGTCGGGCGTCGCGCGGTCGAGCTTGATGTCGAGCTCGTCGGTGAAGACGGTACCGCCCGTGAGGATGGCGAGATCGCCAAGGATGGACTTGCGGTTGTCACCGAAGCCTGGCGCCTTGACCGCACAGACCTGGAGTTGGCCACGGAGCCTGTTGAGGATGCAGGCAGCGAGAGCCTCGCCGTCGACATCCTCTGCAATGATGAGCAGAGGACGACGCTGGGAGGCAGCAGTCTCGAGGGAAGGAAGAATATCCTGGATGGCAGAGATCTTCTTCTCCGAGAGCAGGATGAGCGGCTTCTCGAACTCAACCTTTTGGGTCTTGACGTCCGTGATGAAGTAGGGAGAGATGTAGCCACGGTCGAAGCGCATGCCCTCGGTGATCTCGATCTCGTCCTCGATGGTGCGGCCCTCCTTGACGGTGATGACACCCTCCTTGCCGACCTTCTCCATCGCCTGCGCGATCAAGTTGCCGACGTGGATGTCGCCGTTGGCAGAGATGGTCGCGACCTGGGCGATCTCGGCGGTCGTGGTGACCTTCTTGGCCTGCGACGACAAGAACTCGACGACGCGGTCGACGGCCGCTTGCGAGCCGCGGCGGAGGTCCATGGGGTTGCAGCCGGCGGCGACGTTCTTGACACCCTCTGAGTAGATGGCGCGCGCAAGGACAGTCGCGGTCGTCGTACCGTCACCGGCGAGCTCGTTCGTCTTTTGCGCAACATCCTGGACAAGACTGAAGCAAAAGTTTAGCGCAAGTTGCGGAAAGGTGAACAGTTCGAGCTTACCGAGCACCGAGGTTCTCAAACTTGTCCTTGAGCTGGATGGACTTGGCAACGGTTACACCATCTGCACACGGGTGGTCAGTCAACTATTCGTTATGCCGAAGGACGTCGTCAGTCAAGCGCGTTCCCACCAAAAGCGCCTGCGAGGGAAGAACCGGAAGTCGCCCTCGCGTCGGTGCTCATGGCGAGAACTCGCAGCGACTGAAGGAGTTACAGTCAAAAGCTTGGACCAGGAACTCACCCTTGGTGATTTTGGGACCACCGAACGACTGCTCGATGATAACGTTCCTTCCTGTGCAAACGTTAATTTATGAACGCGGCGCACAGCTTACACAACATACCCTTGGGACCAAGCGTCACGCTGACAGCATCCGCGAGGACGTCAACGCCCTTGAGGATGCTCGCGCGGCCCTCGTTGGAGAACTTGATCTCCTTGTGCGCACCCCTCGTCAGTGCGGGCTGCGAGCGGACGGCTTTCGCAGCAGCGCGGCGGAGGGCGCGAGAAGAGGTGCTGGAAATCGTGTGCATGGCGTTAGGGGGTGTAACGAGTAAAGAGACGAGTGCAACGGGGAGGACGGTGAGGAAGAGAGGAAAGACGACGAGCAAGCGGTTCGGAACGACGCCTGTGACTTTTTGACCGCGGAGCCGCCGAACTTACTAGAAGCGGCACATCAAATCACGTGCTCCCCGCTCATGCCCCGTCCAATCGGGTCGTTTCGGATGTCGCGTCCGCCCCACTCTATTCGCGCCTGTAAACGCGGTCAACGCGTATGTTTTCTACAACGTTCGTGTTCTACAGCTGCTATAGTACATTCAAAATGCAAGTACAACATTGCGATCAGCCTTTGATTCTGCCTTGCATCCTGGAGAGATTGTACGCTGCAGAGATGAGCGTAACATGCCTGGTGAATGCGGACGGTCAGTGGGTGAGTCATCTCCCTGGAACAAACGAGAACGTACGTGAAGCCTTGCACGGCGTTGCCCAACCTAGCATGAGTGGGTTAGTGATGACCCTCTCGGTGTATAGTTTGGATGCTCACCCGTCGCCCGCAGGAGATATCTCCTCGGTGCACAGACCTACGTGGTTCGTGTACTGCAAGAAGTCCTATACCGAGGTCTTAGTCTCTTGAACGTCTGCAGGAACAGATAAGTCTTACCTCGAACATTGTGACAGCTCTCTGCAGGAAGCCCTTGTCGTACTCCCCTGCCCTACCCAACGCTTCCACCGTCCTGAGATCCACCAAGAGTCAGAAGTGGTCATTATCTGACGAACTTCGACTTACCAGAGCGTGCACAAGCAGAACGTGCCTTCCTCTCCGCCGACGCCATCGTCTGACTTGTTCACGTCGTACCGGTACACTAGACCCTGCAGCGACTGTTGAGCATGCTTTCATGGTCTGTTCACTAGTACGCACATTGGAGGTCAAACCGCCTCGCTCAGGTGTGAGCAATATCCTCCGTAACGTGTTCAAGAACCTCGGGTCCGCCTGGCATCACCCATTAATTCACATATTGGCAAATCTCCTCAGTGACGACTCACCGGCGTAGAGAAGAAGACCAACGGCATGATACACAGCGACGAGTCCAACACGTCAACGTCTTCATAGCTCTGGCCGAAGAAACCGAGCTCCTTGTTGTACGCTTTCTCCATGATCTCCTCGTACAGGGAGTCACGCGCTTCCAGCCATTGTATACGCTTTGGGCACGGGAAGGAGCGTTTCTCTGCCAGGCGGATACCGCGGTCGATCGCGACCCTTCAAGCAACAGTAAGTAAACCACGAGCAAACGTAAGTGGATAAAGGAGACTGACCACATCATGACCTATGCAGAGTACCGTGGAAACGAAGACAGCAGCGTTTGCCTTAAGAGCTTACCTTGGAGTACTGGGGCGCAAGTCAGCTCACGTCCGAAAAAGACAGCCCGCCAAACGTACAGTGAAGTGCTTCATTTTACCGCGGACCTCCCTAGAATAGATTTCAGTCAGGGATGTGATCAACCAGCTGTGTTGCACGTCTTACTGACCAGATAGACCTGGACAGGGATAAGTCAATGCTACGGTGTGAAGAAATACATGATGCTTACAGATCTGGGTTTCGGCACACAGAGATGACGTCTGCAGCGAATAAGATCAAACGGCCATTTGGACACGCAGGTCATGGGTACACGCACAATCAACACTAAACAAATTCTTAGTATGTATAATAAATTTAGATGAGTATGCAACTACTCACAGTTCTCTGACAGCCACCCTTCGCAAACGTCTCAGCAATGATGAGTTGCATGTAGAGGATGAAAACATACCACATATCATAGCCCTGAGGAGTGTGTCAGCGAATGTTCACAGTCCCCTCCGCGATATGCACTCACAAGAGGACGCCCATACTTCTGTCCGAGGTAGATACAATCCATCCTGCAAGTTGTACACGCGGTCAGGACAAGTAGAACAGTCTCTAGAAGTGCCCTACTCACAACTCGCCGTAGATATCCTGCACGAGAATTGATATAAGTCGCAACGCGCTGATACGTCTACGTCGTTACTCACAAGCTGTACGTGGTCAATGGCTCCGTTCCCAATGCTAGCGAAATTAAATAACGATTCAACGATATACACATGCGACCTGCTTAGGTCTAGACGTACCGAACAGGCTTCGAGCCCTTGTGCCCGTCTAAATGGGACAGCTCCTCTTCTGGGAACAACTTCTCTCCTACACGCGTATCCAGTCAGTCGAAATATCTTCCTCTTCCAGACGCAACACGCACCATGAATGGTATACCTGCCGCGCGCACCTCTCCATGTCAGCACGCGCCAAACTACGCGTAAATCAATGAGAAAGACGAAAGAAGGAGGCGTACATGATGTTCAACGAGCCGTCGGGGTTCTTCTGCTTCACGCGCTCGAAGATAAAGTCCATGTAAGCTGCCCGTCACAATATCAGCGTTCTTGATGACAACAAGAGCAGGGGTTGCGCGTACCGTTCGCCTCGTGTGTGAACCCGAGCCGGATGAGTGCATACAGAGTGAACGATGAGTCGCGGATCCACGACGCGCGGTAGTCCCTATAGCCGCATAGGCATTAGCAAACCGGCCCACCTGTATATACGGCATAGATCTACCAGTTCCTCGTGCCACCGATATACTCGGGGAGACTGAACGTTGGGCTTGCCACGACGGCGCCTGTCGGCTCGTAGATGAGGAGTTTCAGAGCAAGAGCACTGCGGTTCACGGCTTCTTTCCACGAGCCATGGTACGTCGAACGGCGGATCCAGGCGTTCCAATAAGCGTTCGTCGTCTAAAGCGCACGAGGTCATTGATCACAGAACCAAGACAAACTGACAAAATGCGTACCTCAAGAAGCTCATGCACAAGGCTCTGTGAAACAGGTTTATCAGTATTGCGAGCGCCGACTTGAAAAGATATGACTGCTTACTCTTGTTAACATCGGATCTTCCGGTGCTCTCAAGTCAGAAGCGGTCAATATCAATTCTACATACTGGCATTAGGCCAGATGCAAACGCGTCAAGGTTACAGCACTCACTCTCGAAGGGTACACCCAGCTGATCCGCCTTCTCCTTACTTGGCCTCACTGCATCTGGGTACGCATGCTTCGGCGGCGTCCTCAAGATGAACGTCACCGACTGTCCCTCTACCATCTCAAACTCGCAGAACACACTTGGACCCAGGTGGCCCTTGGGCATTAGATCCAGCAAGTCCAGCCGTATCTCGGGGTCGGGCACGTTCTCGAGAGAGGATTCGGTGACGTAGCGCAGGTCCAGCTCGAGACTTGCTTCTTCGGAGCGGAAGAGCGCTTTGAGATGCGGGCTGTGGCTGGGGCTCGTCGGGTCGCTTGGGTGCGGGATGGAGTGGTCGATGACGATTTCGGTCGTGTGCGGAGAGCGCGCATAGTTGAAGGCCGGGGCACACTCCATACGAAGTGGCACGGTACCTCGGACGACCTAGTAGGATTGAGCAGAGCATAGGCACAAGGATGGATTTGCCGTACCTCGACGCGACGGATCAACCATGATAGCAGAGGTCTAGCGGTTGCGCTGCGAGGCTGGCGAGGAAGGAAATCTAACCTGATGTGTCAGTCACAAGAGTGTAGATCGAGAGATTATCGACTCACCTGTGACTGTTGCCACCCCATGTTCGTTCATGAACCTACTCCGTATGGATCAGACATTAATTCCGCGATAAACAGCTGTTGATTACCCACTTGGTTTGCAGGACCTAGAAGTCGGAAGCATGTAAAGACATGCATAGCTGTAGACCAGCAGGAATGCTTACATTTGAATTGGGAAGATAGTTCTGCTTGGTGGAAAATGGGACAGTTGGGCAGATAGAAAGATGCCCTCCCTTGGAGCCGAACGTGAACAACGCGAACGCAAAACTTAGTGGTTTTTGCTCACTTTGTCTTTGTCTAAGATACGAGCAAAGATGGACGGAGAGTCGAAGTTTGGTACGCAGTAGCTCTCAACTGGGATCAATCAGGTCAGCTACGGTCAAAGCGACGGGCGAAAGCAAAAAGGCGTCGTTCCACGACACCTGCCAAATGCGGCATGCTGACAAAGCAAAAGTGTTGGCGTCTGCGAGAAACGCGGCCAATTGCCGAGGCACCTCTTGCGCAGCGCGTTCACCATCCCAGTCGTCCTCTCATCCAGAAGTACCCTCGTACACCAGCCAATGAATCATGACTGTATGATGTATGGTGCATACAGATAGGAACGAATGGAATGCTCGTCCAGAGCCTTTGATTTCGTGTCAACACAGTATGACTTACTGGAGCCGTCTATGCTGACCTATTGAATGCTAGTGAGAACAGCGACTACGGTATCAAGGTGAACAGCTCACCAGCGCCGCGGTTCTCAAGTTTCCGATACTTTATTGTCGAAAAGCCAGGAAGGGGACGCTTCAGTGAGTGTCTATGCTGCCTTCGCTGTGGCGGGCGACTCACAGGCCATGGTCTCCGATGGACAGATATCCACGATCCTTGCTGGGCTCCAGGACATTCATGCTCGTGCTGCTGTTATCGAAGAAGATCCTGTGCTTGCGTCTGTATGCGAGATCGACGTGAGCACGAAGGAAAGGAGGATGCTCTGACGCTGGGCGGCGGGTAGCCTTAGCGCGTCATCCCACGTGACCCCGCTCGGTGATCGACGGGCACGACGGCTTTGAGGTCGTCCCGCTCATCGTCGGCCGTCTACTACGTCGATGTTCGTAAGCATGACAGACAGAGGCCGAATACCTATGCTGTCGTCTCTGGGGTGGTCCACATGTCGCAGACGTGTGTACTCGGTTCTCACCGTTCCCGGCTTGTCGGACACGATAGTACGTGTGTACATGACAAGCTCTTTTTTCTCATTGACAGGAAATCGAGAGAGCTACACATCAAACCTCCCATGTGCCCCGTTAGCTTTCCTCACCTAATGCCGGAAAACAGCCGAGGTGAGTCTGCTCCCTTGTCTACAAATTTTCAAAGCATGGAACTCTCCTGCATTAACGCACTGTTCCGTCTAACCGCTGAAGCATTGTCCGGCAAGCTCAGGAAAACATGCCTACCGTCGGCCTCATTGCTCAACTCGTTGTCTGCTAACAAGCTTTTGCAATAGAGGCCGTTTTCGTCGATCACCCAAATGCAGACAGGACAGAAGGTTCTGGTATCGCCTCATATCAACGTCCCTGATCTGCTTGGTGCACGCTCGCCGTGCACACTCGTACATATAAAGGCTGTCTGGTTAACTTCTTTGTCTCGATACAAGATCGGAATAGCTTGAGCGTAAACCCAATGTTAACTTTCATCGGTTTCAGATTCTTGCGCCGCGAACGTCCGCCGATATCTACACAAGCCCCCGTTGAATAGCTGGGTCGGATCTTGCTATCCTCGCTCTGAGCCTCGGACCGAGTTTGGACCCCGCGTTTCGAGAAAACGGTTCGTGACGACCAAATGCAGGCGAGTCTCTGAGATTTAGCTCGGCTATCCATCGAATCGGAGCCACGAATGCGGAGTCGTGGTTCTATCACCTTCATGCCGTCTTTCTGACTACGATTTGTACGGTCCGGTCTACAGCAACGCAGTGCATGCGTCTTCCAGTTGGTGGATCAGTACTGCGGATACGATATCGTTAGTTTTGGGGTCAAACGTGCATCTGAACAGGTGAGCAGCTCACTCTTCGCGTTGACCATTTGAAACTCATTCTTTCGTCGACAGCTGCTACGTCTTGAAGTCGATACATCGACGTAGCAGTCGAATGTTCGTTGTTCGTCGATCCTGCAATAATTATAGCCGGCGGTCTTAAGACTAGGTACCCCGTTTTGTTGATAGTCACACTGAACGTTTATCTACGATGTGATCTTCCAATAGGGTCCCAAGGCTCTCCTCCTTCCATGTATGAACAAGCAAGCCCACCATGCATCTCGGGAACCGGATGGAACTTCCGGACGTTGTTCACATGAACAACAGGCATACGCGCCGTTCTCTAGTGACCGCTCGCTTCCTGGTTCTGTACGCTGCTTTCGTCTTCCTTGTACGCAATCTCACACCTGTCACCAGATGGGACGTAGACCCGCGTACGACACAGTTGTGGAATTTGGGCACATCGATGGCGGCGGCGGTAGGACCCGGGTCGTCCTGCTTAGCCGCTCACTGCCGGCATTCAGCTCGTACGCTGTCATGCACAGGAATCAGCGTATCTCGCGTCGGTACACGCTATGACGGTCTTCGCATCTATGTGACGACAGTGGGGCCGACACTACATCGCTCTCTCGAAGACGAAGTAGACCTCCGCGGACTCACGCGCTGTGATCTTGGAAGATACTATCTTGAGTTAACCTCGGGGTATAGAGTTTGCACGCTTCAAGCGCTTGCCCCTGGCTTCGCAGGTCGATCGCCATGAATCTCGTCTCAAAATATATCCCTGTGCGTGCGCTCTGCTATTTATGAATTTGAAGATGATTTACACTGCAGAACAGATGCGTTTACCAACGCTACGCGCGGTGTTTTCGCCTGGCTCTGCGGACGACGAGCTCAGCTCTATCGCCGTTCAATACTACTCAGTGAAGGCGGTGTCGTGTGCCACGCTTTGGCATCCCGAACCCAATTCACGCCCCGGACGACTCCACCCGATGCGAACGATCGATCGAGCCTGCCCGATGCAAGATGAAAGCCGTAATGGGATGCACGCCCTCCCCGGTGAGCTCCTCACCAGCCTTCTCGCCGACCCCATTCATGCAGCTGAGGGCTGGCCAGCACAGCACGGTGCCCCGTGAGCCCCCTCGTCGCCTGCACGGGGCGAGCTTGTCCTCGGCGATCGCGAGGCCTGCCCCAGGACGGCGTCCCTCGACCGCGCTACTGGAACGTTCCACCGTGCCGTCCTGCTGCTTATTCAGTGCATGGTCGGGCGACTCGACAACGGCTTCGCGGGATCCCGAGGGGATCGGCGAGCACGAGAAGCACGGTCCATGTCGATCGCGGCGAAGGTGATGGGCGATGGCGATCGTGTCTGTTCGGTCGTCCGGGTCCTTCTTCCACGCGCCCTGACGCCAAAGACAGCTCCCTATTCGACGCGTTAGTGCCCGACGAAGAGGGTCTTTCCCGCTCGCGATACCGGCTGGAGCTTGAGACGGCGACTTGGGCCACAGTGAGGCAAGTGTTTGTCGATAATATCTGCCTTCTTGCGGTCGTCGGGGATTAATGACGAGACTTACGACAGGACGAAGGCAGCTGGTAGTTCGCGGCCGGTGATCAACCTTTGTCGGGGGTCCCTCGACGTTGCCGTCATTTTCATCGTCATTGTCGCTCTCCCTCGGTCGTCGTAGACGTCATATCCTCAAGATTGCATTGAATTTTCCTCAAGATAAAGCGGCCACTAGTTTGTGCATTTCGCTATCGTTAGCCGTGCATATACACCACACGAGAGACAATTCTCAACCAACATTCTAACCCCATCCAGCTCGCGAATTCCCGTTTCAAAATCCCGAATTCCTATTCCCCGACAATCCCTCCCCATTTGCTGTCCCCATTAGCAAAACGAGCGGTTTGCGCATTGATCACACGGTCCGAAGATTCCAGCAACCCACCGAACGAGCATGTCAGCCCATTGTCAGTTCCGCAGAAAATCGGACATCCTCTCTCGGCCCCTTCCTCCCAAATGTGCTCTCACCCCTCAGAAACCAAGCTCCAAAAGCGACCCTGCAGCCGACCCAGCTAAAGCGGCATCGACGCGAAGCTTGAGCTTGGAATACGTAGAAAGAAGCCCGTCTCACGGTCCTGTGTTTGGGTATCGCATACGGCATCTCTCGAGGCGTGCACGATAAGACAGGACGGCGTGCGATCCGAGGACGCGGCGCGCTGACGGGGCCTTTACGCGTATGGTCCGTGGAACGTACCGTACGCGCGCACTACCCTCGCGCGACGCGGACGCGGACGCGTGCGTGATTCATCTTACGTGGGACGTGTACTGGACGCGCGACGCGCGATGCGGGCACGCCATTTCCAGGGGAGGCTCTAGGCTTTCGAGCTGACGCCCCGGGGCGCGAGCTCGTATTCATGTGCGCGGGCAGATGGCGAAATGGACAGCTCGCAGCTGCAGCGTGCAGGATGGTGTAACGTTAGTGATGGTGGCGCGCTCGCACACGTACGTGAGGCTCGCTGTCGCGTGTCGTGCACGAGGCCCCTCGCTTCGTGCGACGTATGCTCGCTCTCGTCTCTTGAGCAGAGGTGTACGTACGTTCTGTTATGTTCTTGCCCACGTCTATCTGATATCAGAACACTCTAGACATATGACATACACAAAGTTCAGCTTTCACACTCCCTGCCGGGGACGTGCGATTGTACATCGTACACGAAGACAGGTCCTACGCTAGCTAGTCGTAAGCACCGGTCGCCGTCATTTAGCCTTCAGCCTTTGAATCCTGGCACCCAGCAGCCGCGCGCGTTCACACACACGATAGCACGCCCTGGTCTGGCCGGCCGCACGCCCTTATCAAGCTTGCCGGGTCCAAGCGCAGGGCGTCAGCCGTCTTTACATGATGACATCCCAACTGCATGCGCACCGGGCTGCCGATTCGATAGACGTTGACAGAACATGAAAGACGACCAAGACAAGACAGCGCAGAGTCTCAGGCTGAATAACACGCTGATGGCACGGGACCGGGATGGACGAGGGCGGCCGGCTGGGACGGATGCAGTTCGGTGCTCGTCCGATGGCACTACCAATACGAAGCGTCTCGCGACGCAGAGTAGGGCCGCTTGGAGACCAATTACAATTGGGAGGGATTCCATGACAAAACGTGCAACATACCAGCACATACGAGACCGCCACCAGTGCGCTTTGAGGTCGTAGAATGAATTGAACGTGCAATTTGTCGACGGTCTGTCGTGTTTTTCGTTGATGCGGACCCCATGGGGACGCATATACTGTACCGCGTCGAACGATGAGGAGCCTCGTGACCCCGTGTGTGTTACAAAGAGGCTCAGGCACGCTCTTTGGCGTACCGACGCCTCTTTGTTGTGCTCGGTGATGCGCCACGAGAAGGACAGACCGGGGTCCCGGAGGCGAGCGGCCCGCCGTGCGTATGACGTCGTCTGCCACTGGTGAGCACAGACCGCAGGCAGAGGCACTCACCTCGTCCCTCCCGCCACCGTCCACGTCGACGCTTGTCGTCCACGTCGAGCGCAGGCCCCGCCCCCATCGTGCGCAACGAACAGGCTGAACTTCGCGGGTAAATGACCTGAAAATTCACGCATATGTTTTGCGTTTGATATTGGGAATGATATTCCGTGCGCTGACGTCGCCCGCCCAAGACGAGGGCTCGCAGAACACAGAACGCGTCATGCCGTGCGCGATGACGTCGGGAGGCCCGAGGCCGCGGCCGCCGTGATGCGGCTTCTGCCTCAACTATCCCGTCACGGGTCACGTACGGCGGCCGTCGCCGTCGATGACGACGCCGGGCGTCGCTCGCGTTCGTTCTCGTCGACGGTGAGCGTGCATCCAATAAATATATGTATGTAATGCTAGGACGTGCGGATGGTATATGCTGTACTGTAAGGGCCAGGAAGTCGATGCATGATGCGCGGCGGTGGCCAAGTGCGTAGGACGAACTGTATGAAAACGCGCACGGCGGGTGGGAATGCGGGTGGTATTGGCTGGGACGGTGGACGGGTGCGAGGTGAGGTCATGAAATGCAGTATAGATAGCAGCAAGCAACAACCATTGGCCCAAGGAGACTGAATGGAAACCGGGAAAGGAGACAGCGGAGAGATAGAGCAAGCGAGTGGCAGGAGCGCAACCAGAGACCCAAAGAAAAGCAAACGGAAAATGGAACAGAGAAAGAAGTGCTATGTCATAGGACGAGACCGAGTCGAAAGGAGCACAGGACCCCGCGCGAGAGGACGCTTTGGCAGGCGATGACGACGGCGTGTGATGGCAGGGCTATATTCAGCTAGCACGATGCGTGTGCGGCTCCATATAGACCGTGCGACGCCCTGGATGGGGCGCAGGCCGCCCGCCCGAGCACCCGCGTCCGCGGGCGTGTGCAATGCGAGTCGTGCGGCGGTGATAGATATATACGACGGATGTGTTTGCGTGCGGTGAGAAGCCGGGAGTGCGATGGCGCATGGAGGCATGTGGTATACGGAGAAGGAACGGAATGGAGCAGATGCGACGGTGAGAAGGGCTGGGCGGCGTTGACTAGATTGGGTCGACTAGACTGGAGTGGTCTGAGCGCGACGCATCATGGGGCGGTCTCCGACGGGGGGACGCCACTGTTTCTCCCATTCTTGGAGGCACCTGAAGAAGCGAATCAGCACGGGAACAGCGAAGCGGAGAGAGAAGAACGTGCCTGACGAAGCCAGAGTTCGGCTTGACACAGGCGCGTTTTCGTTTGACGAGGTCGAGGGCCGCGTCATAGGACATGTTGTGCGTGTAGATGAGGTACGCAATCACGACAGCCGCCGAGCGAGATACGCCCTGGGGCAAGGTTAGCACGGCGAGCTCCACGAAATGCGCTGTAAGCGAACGTACCTGCTGACAGTGGACGAGGACGTTGATGCCCTTGCGGAGGCGGTCGTCGATCCAGCGGACGGTGGCCTCGAGGTGAGGCTTGAGGTCGGCGGTGGTGCTGTCCATGATGTCGAGGCGGTAGCACTCGAGCTTGACACCCTGCTGGGCGTGGGCGTCGACGGAGGGGAGCCAAGGGGCGTCGAGGACCTGGACGAGGGCGCCGACGTGGTGGGCGGTGAGGAGGGCGGGGTCGAGGATGGCGGAGAAGGAGCCGAGATAGAGTGCGCCGGTGTGGGTGGCGGCGGAGGGCGGGAGGATGAGGTGCATGGGGGTGCACATGGCCTGCATGACCTCGGGCGGGAGGTTGTCGAAGCGAATCATGGCGTCGAGGGCGGCGTCGAGGAGGGCGAGGACGACGAGGGCGGGTCGGTGGGCGTCGGGTGGACGGAGAGAGTTGATGGGGAATGGTGGGGAAGATGGTGGTCGACGGAGGGGATTATAAAGCCCAGGTGGAGCAGCGGCCGAGATCGTTTCCTCCGTCCCTTTCCGCTACAAGTCCTCCGTTTGTTCTGCTGCGTGCATCTCTATGTTTTCTGTACTGAATGGAGAGTCTGCGGCACGTATGTCGACACTGGCCTGTCGCTGGGAGCCTGCGTTCGTCGACGCTGCGCTTGGCTGCTGCCCGAGCAAATACAAATTCCATTAACCCCTCCTTCCTCTTCGGGAACCCTCTATGGGCGCTCCACATAAACAGGGTGCGATTCAAGGCGATCGGCATCTCAGATTTTATCGTCAGATCTGCAGATCCCGGCCGGCTGTGTCCCCGTTTGGGAGGTTCTCCTCCGGCGCTGCCCCGGAACGTGTCCGCCGCCACATCTCGAGTTGTTCTGCGCCACCATCGCGACGCCGACGACCAGCTGAGTCGTTCGCGGCGACTATATGCGCGCATACAACCGCCGCGCGCGTACAACCGCCGCATACAGTCGCCTGTTGTGCACCCGGTAAGCTCTGCAGGTGAGCTCTGGATCCTCGCCGCCCGCTTTCCTCCTGCTCAACTCAATCACCTGCAGGTACTCCCCTCTCGGACAATTGAGCCGCATCTCAATGGCGCTCTCCCATCCATCAGGCTTTCCACCTCGCGCAGATGAACCTCACGCTCAAGCCGATATTGTATGTTCTCTCCCCTTCACTGGTTCAGACTCACGCCTTTCTCTCTCAGCCTGATCCGCCGTCCTTTCCTGCCCGTCTATCGCGCGCCTCGAGGCCATCTGCCTGGTCATTTGGTGAGTCTACTCTGTTGTTATCATCCCTCTGCCGGCTCTTGCGTTCGACATTCGTTCGCCCTCAAAGTCTGCTCCACAACAGACTTCGAGGGCCTTAATCTCTCTCCGCGGCGAGCCCACGAACGATCGGCTGGGGTCAGCCATGAGTCGAACGTTCTGCCCTCCATGCGCGCGAGAGCGGGCCCATGTTCTGCGCACCGATCGTTCATGAACCCGCCCGGTCTTTACTTTGGGCCGCCTTGATGCCCTGACATATGACCGTGACTAACCACGATCCTCCCGCAGACCTATCGTCCCATCGTCCGCCCCCCAATCACCCTCCGCTCATACTCGTTCGGGAACGCCGCCGCAGATCTCGCCCGTGCTTCTCGCAGTCACGCCAATCGATCCACGGGCGCTGCGCGAGCTTACTGTGCTCGATCGTGTTCAGGGAAGCCCGGGCTGATAACGCGGCAGACACGCCCCCGTCCTTCCGGAAACGCGGTGCGCGACGCGTGTACGCGCCGCACGCGACCCACACCAACGCGAAACGCGCCCGCGGACCCGTGCCCGTGCGCGTCCAGTCGACACGTCCGTGGCGATCGTTTGATGGGTGCTCCCTGCGTGCCCACGATCGACTCGAAGTCTCGTCCAGAAGGCCTTTCATAAAAGTCAGATGCTTTACCAAGCACCGGACGCCCGCCTCAATCTGCGATCGTGCTCGTGTCAACCACCGCGCTCTCTGCGCGTAACGTACGCGGCCGACTCGCGCCGGGTTCCAAACCTTGCGCACGTATGGCGTATTGGGCTTCGACGCGTACGTACGCTTCGAGGGCAATACGCCATACCAGCGCGACGCGTCGAAGGCGGTGCACTTCGACATTCGGCCTCCGACCACGAATCGCAGGCGAACGAAGCACGGAGGCGTCGCCTTCGCCATCAACGAGCTTACCTCTGGCTCCACTCCGGCTGCAAGACTCGCGCGGAGGCAATACCGCAGAACGGGCACTCTTTCAAGGCGTGCAAGAACATATAAATCGGGCGAACGAACATCAGGTACCGCATGTGCCGACCCGCGTACCACGTACCGTGTCACAACCGCGTCGCGTCGCGCAGACGTCTCCTCCTCGCTCGCGCACGCCCGCCGACTCAACCGCGCCCGCACAACCCTCCCCTTTACCTCACATATAACGTTCGCTCCACAAGACGGTCAATCGCCCCCTCCAGCCCCAGTGCCGAGCGCGTCCGAGCCTCCGCGGTCCGAGGCGAGCAGTGCGTCCCCACAGCCGGCACCACCGACTACAAATTCCCAATGCGCGGGCGACGATCCACGGCACAGGCTAGTGCGCGCGAGGATGGCGGTACGCCGTAAGTAGTCGTCTATGGACTGTGGAGGCTGATACTCACCTATCACGTATCAGGGATTAGAGATTAGGATTTGAGCGGAGGCAGTAAGAGGGAGGACGGCCCGATGCATGCTTGTCCGGCGCCTTGGGACATTTCGTTGTATCTCGCGTCGGAGCAGGGTAGCGAGACGGAGTGTACGTCCACTGTGGGTAGAATTCTGTCCGTCGCCGTCCGTCTATTCTGACAGCAAGTTTATACTCCCTTGCAGTGGTTTCGACGTTCGCTGCTCGTCCCTCACCGACTTGCACCGCGCACGGCTCCCGCGTGGGGTACGATCGTGCGCGGGAGGATCTACGGCCAGGAGGAGGGAGCGTGTTCCTTGATCTCACGCGTTTCGTGAGTCTATCAACCAGAGTCGCGAAGTCTCGCCGAGGATGATCCCGGGTACGATTGCTGCTTCCTCCGTCGCCACTTACGCTTCGCTGACGTGCTCTCGAGGTTTGCGCATCTCGCGTACAATCTATCGAACACTGAAGCGAATGTGGCCTGGATTCGGACGCGTACCGACGAGATTGACGTGTTTCAGCGAGGAGCACGTGTAGGAGACATCCCACAGCTACGCCGTTGCGTGGGTCCGCGCCTGTGGATGTCAAGTACGCGATCCGAGCGTGCCACCCGGCGCAAGAACGACCGTGTGTCTTCAGATGGACAACGTCCCGCCTTCGTCTCACTCGGTGGTCTGAGTATGTATCACATTCTCTAAAATCTCCCGCGCTCTTTCGCAACCCGCATTACTACAACAGTAGAACAAGTCTCGCAACGAACATTCACCTCCTGTGCTATAGGCTCCTTCAGAAACTACCAGCAGGCCACTGCGTGATCAGTTCGCTCGCTCGCTTGTCGCGAAGACAATGGGCCTGACGCTGGTACTCATTCCCCTTCCGCGGCGCACACGATGGAGTCGAGGCTTCCCCAGATTGTCGCCCACCACCACACTCAAAGCGGCTTGGCGACCTCCGGCTCCAGCGTAGGGTCGCCTCCACCTTTCCGGCCTGCGAGTGCCGAGCACATGCAAGACAACGACCAGGCGGAGGAGCAGGACGAGTTTGCTGAAGAGGTTGCTGAGAACAGGGAACCCGAGTCGCGCACGGCCAGCACGTCCTGTTCCCCCAGCATCCAGCCCGTCATCTTCTAGCGCACCGGCCACCAGCGACAGTCGTCGTCTTCCTCGTTAAGACACGACGTCCGCACGTCCCCGCGACCGCCCCATGCGCTCAGCCACTGCGCATCGGTAGAGACAAAGGCGTCCTTCAGGACGACCGGTGCCTCCACTCGCGGCGCACGCTCCCTCAACCAGTCGCAGTCCGATGGGACGAGTGACACCCCGTACACGGACGACCCCCCGGATGGCTACCTTCGTCCCCCCGTCTTGCACACTCGTGCCCACCGCAACACCGTCAGCGCAGGAATGCCTTTCCCGTCGCAGGCGCGCCCACCTCAGCCGAGGGCGATGACCGTGCAGTCGCTGCATGTCAACAATGACCGCGACATCGACGAGCTGGCGACGGACATCCAGCAGCAGGTCGAGCAGATCGCACATCAGGCGCGAGCGCATATCGAAGCGAGCCAAGGCGGCGCAGGAGGCGGAGCATGCCAAGGCGAGGCAGGAGACCGAGCACGTCCTCACACGGACGGCTTCGCTCGTTCCTGCGTTCTCTCGCCATGAGGAGGGGCCCTTGATCGGGAACCTCATTGGCGAGGGTCACATCAACTACGTCCTATAGATATTCCCTCCCATAAAGTAGGTACTTTATGATGGATTGCCTTATATGGACGAAAGGGAACCAGTTCCCTTTTTCCTTTTATAGTAAAAGGGAACCATCTCATTTCGCATTTTCACTATTTTCTGCCTTGGGGAAAATTAGTTCGAGTTCCCTTTTACCAAATAAGGAAAAAGGGAACCCAGTTCCCTTTTTCCTTTTATGGAAAAGGGAACCAACTCATTTCGCATTTTCGCTATTTTCCGCCCTGGGGAAAATTAGTTTGAGTTCCCTTTTGCCAAATAAGGAAAAAGAGAACGGTTCCCTTTTTCCTTTTATGGAAAAGGGAACCGTCCCTCTTTCACTTGAACTAATTTCTCCACAGGGATGAATTAGCTGCGGTTCCCTTTTTCCATAAAAGGAAAAAGAGAACCAGGTTCCCTTTTTCTATATAAGGAAAAAGGGAACCGTCTCTCTTTCACTTGAACTAATTTCTCCACAGGGATGAATTAGCTGCAGTTCCCTTTTTCCATAAAAGGAAAAAGGGAACCATCCTCACTTTGTAACTTACTCTCACTAATTTTCGCTTGAGGAAAAATTAGTCTGAGTTCTCTTTTGCCATATAAGGAAAAAGAGAACCTAGTTCCCCTTTTCCTTTTATAGAAAAGGGAACCATCACTCTTTTACTTGAAATAATTTCTCTCCAGAGATAAATTAGTTCCAGTTCCCTTTTACTATAAAAGAAAAAGGGGAATTATCTTCTTTTCATTTGAAATAATTTCTTCTCTCAAAAACAATTGGCTATAGTTTGCTGTTAATAAAAGAAGAAGAAATACTCAACATATCTTTTATAATATTTCTGCCCTAGGGAAAAATTAGTGACATACTTGTACATGGTGTAGTATGTATATTTGGTTAAATCGTTCGAGTAGACATTCACAGCGCACATATATTTACTAGGTTGATTTTGTATCGACTATGCTAATTTTCTCCTCTCAAAAAATTACCATAAAAGGACAGTCACATGACTTGCAAATTAAAGCTCCTCTTTAATTCTAGTATATAAACCTAGCTTTGGGGAAATTCTATCCTTCTTTCCTACCCCCATCATCTCCCACTCCCCCCTTTGTGCACCACTGCTGACTAAGCAAGCTTACATAATGCCTAGCATCTGCAAAGCCTGCAAGCAAGAGTTTCCAACTGCTAAAGAGCGTATTCAGCATGTGTGGAACGAATGTATGATGAAGATATGGAAAGTACATATCGATGGAGGCATTGCTGAATACTGTCGCAACGAGCATACAGGCAAACTAGACTGTTATTGCAAGAACATGACTTGTGACAAGCAATTTCAGTCTGGTAAATCACTTTACAGACATTTGAAGAACTCAGGTGCTTGGTGTCCTCCAACTGTATGTGTTTGCTTTATTTTTGTCCGCTTTTTTGACTAATTTTCCCCCAGGGAAAAATTAGCTTTGAAGAGGATGAGGTATTTATTTTTGTATTGTATCATACTGTACATTTATAGACTAATTTCTCCCTAGGGGAAATCTATTGAGGAAGAGCTCTTTAATGAGGATGACACAATGAAGGATGCCGCAGAATCAGAAGAAGAAGTTGCTGCACCACAAGAGGTAGTTAATGCAGCTGAGGATAATGTTGCGGAAGACGTAATGGAAGAGGATACGACTAACGCTATGCCAGAAAATATCAATGAGGATCATCTCAGCATAGAGTCAGCGGAGCAAGAAGTAGCAGCACCCATCAATCAATACGGGTTTTTCAATGATGATGAGTCAGTCCTCTCAGTAAGTGAAACATCCATACTTTAATATTACAGTCCAGTCTAATATATTGCACAGTACATTGATCCTGTAGAGTTGCCTCAACCAGCAACAACGCCACCACGCACGCCATCTTCAGCTGAGCTTATGCAAGACATTGAAGTGGAGTCTGAAGAGCATATTGCACAACCTACAACAGTGGTATGCAATTTAAAGTCTGTGTATGAACAATTATTAACTCTGTTACAGCCGGTTGTAGATTGGCGCCACACAGAA
The DNA here is from genome assembly GCA_005298045.1 of Pleurotus ostreatoroseus. Taxonomy (NCBI): domain Eukaryota; kingdom Fungi; phylum Basidiomycota; class Agaricomycetes; order Agaricales; family Pleurotaceae; genus Pleurotus; species Pleurotus ostreatoroseus. The sequence goes on along the minus strand of SWBT01000462.1, from coordinate 2,010 downwards.
TTGGTGCCAAATGCCTACTTGGAGAGTATTGGTCTCACCGCCACCAGTTGGGGTGGTTTATGTTGCTTGTCTTGTGGAGTCGCCTTTACGCCAGAGGTGATGTTGTCACATTTGAAGAAGAATGCGGCACACAAGTTTGACCGAACAGTGGTCGACCAAACTTGCTTTGAAGCTGCACTGGACATATGCAACATTAACTCTGTGCTGCCACCTCCACCGACTACTTTGGTTCCTTCGGTCTCTGGTTTAGCACTCTGTCAAGGAGTTGCATGTGGTCTTTGCTCTGTAGCTGCATCAACAGAGGCGTCTCTTCTCACACATTACAGGACTGCACACAGAGAAGCAACAGAGGAACGGTCGTATGAAGAATGCTTCATACAACGTTTCAACAACACGTCTGGAGTGCAAAGCTCCTGGTTCAAAGTACAGCATGTCAAGAACGTAGTGCAGGAGCGTACAGTGTTGGACACATTCTTGGCCCAGGCAGAACAACGATTGGCCAAGACGATGTACGATGCAAGCGCCTCCAACGATCCACGCACAGTGGCGCCTTGGCTCTTGAGCACAGGCTGGCACAAGGAGGTGCAAGGCCTTGATGCCAAACTGCTATGTGTTACAGTTACAGCCGCCAAAGAGTTCAAAGGTCTGCGTGAAGCTGCACTGCAGTGGATCTCTAGCTTGAAGGACTTGGAGGACACTGTGATTAAGCATATTCGCAAGCGGATCAACACAGACAAGCTCGGTGAACTGTAAGTGCACTAATTTTCCCCTAGGGGAATATTATTCAAACATTATAATTATTATAGGAACAACATGCCATTCGGTACACACATGTTTACCGAAACGATGGACAAGTATGCTGCAGCACTGGAGGGCTTTTTGGCAATGCTCTTACGACCACAAGGCGCATATCAAACTCCATTCACCCCCGAATTGACCAATGTGCTTGCTACCCTCGACACTGCACTGGTCCACGATCCAGACAGTTTGCCAGAGTGCATTGACCATGTACTGCAGCAAGTCTGGGAGGTGTCATGGAGGACGACTCCTACCAATCGAGTTGCTGATCCCACCGAACGCTTCGTCATGTTGAAATCCTTGAACATGGACGGTAGCTGGGGTGATGTGCGCCAAGTCACACCACTGTTGGCGAAGCTCAAGTACTTAATGCGCGTTCACTTTATGCGCCGAGTTGCTGAAGCTCACAACATGGAGGAGATGTACAACGGCATTGAGCGCTGGTGTAAAGAGGGGCAATGCAGCACATTTGATACAGTCTGCGATCTGCAGCACAGGGCGTCTCAGTTGGCGATGCAAGCACAAGGACCAGTCAACTTGTACTGGACTGACGACTCGGACAAGATGGTACTGCGCTACAAAGGAGACGAAATTACACTGGACGCACTTCGCACTATGTTCAAGCGCATGGAACAAGACGCCAAACGCATCTGGGAGCAGGACGTCATGCTCAACTCAGGTCTCTCTGTCTCATACGAATATATCAAGGAAGATCTGGAAAATCGGAGACTGGGCTATTCGTTCTTGGAGGAGCAGCGCAACGGTTTCAGCGGTCACAGGGTTACATTGCTTCAACACATTGTACAAGACCCTACACTCTGTGACCGATTCTGTCACATTCAAGATGGACGCGCGTCCTGCTGCACTGATGACATGGCTTCAAAGCTATGTTCAGTTGAACGCTCTCCATTTATTGCGCCTAGAGATGCTCAGCGGAGGTCCCGGACGTGGCACAGAATTGACAGCCATGCAATATCGAAGCAGTGGCACACGCCGCGTTCGCAACCTCATCAGTGTTGGTGGTCACTTGGTACTCCTGCGGACATACGGCAAAACATCCTCACGCAGCGGCAACGATCGATTCATTCCCCACTCGATCGATGGATTTACGGCAGACCTTTTGGTTCAAGACTTGGGTTAGGGTTAAGGGTTAGGGTTTGATGTTCCTGCAGAGGGGAGAGTAAAGGCCTGTGAGGGCGGTGAGTAACGAGA
>SWBT01000385.1:0-28227 GCA_005298045.1 Pleurotus ostreatoroseus | reverse complement strand
GTTACTGACCTGCAGGTCATTGACCGGCCGGACGCCGGTGCACCGGCGCCTAATGACCTGGCGGCTCCAGGTCAAGCTCGTTGACCGGCGTTGACCTGCCGGAACGAGTGCCGGACATCTGGCCGGTGCACTCGTGCTGAGCTTTACTTCACTGTATTCCCCTTGTAATTAGTGATATATTATTGTTACTATGTTAAGATAAGGATTAGGGAGTGCAGGAGCATGCCCCTGCAGTTAGGAGTTTGGATTAGAAGGGTTCGGAGGCACCCTCCCAAGGTTCAGATTAGGTTTGAGTTAGTGCCTCGGGGTCACTGAACGTATTGTCTCAGTGGAGGTGAGGAGGCATGCCTCTGCTGTTAGAGGGGTCCAAGGGGTGCACCCCCTGGATTCAGGTTAGGGGTTCAGATTAGAGTCCGGTTAGGGTTCAGTTAGGGTAAGAGTGCAGGGCTGTCATTGAAAAGGACTACAGATATCAATAGTACATATTGCAAGAGACTCATGGCTGCTGAAGACTCTTGAAACCATCTACACCCTCCCTTCCCAACAAAGTTGCACAAGCTACTGCCTTAGCCCCTGCCCGATACATCCTACTGGCTGCTTCAGGACTTGTCACCCCACCAATCCCAATCACCACAATCCTCTGCATGGCTGGATCTGAATGGGCAGCCAGCAGCTGCGTGAAGCTGTACACATTGCCCAGCGCCAGAGCATGTAATGCCTCGCCGCCGAGCCCTCCCAGAGGCGACGCGAGGGCAAAGGGTGAGCCCGCCGCCGAGGATGAGGGCTCGACAACCTGGTCTGCAAACATGAGCGACGTGCCGAGCGTGTTCGTGCACGCGAGGTACGCGAACGGGTTGACGGACGCGCTCGTCCCGTTCGCGTCGGCACTCTGGCGCGAATACGTCGCTATCGAGCGCACGACCTCCTGGAAGCGCGTGCCGTAGAGGTACGGCGGGAGTTTGAGGCCAATGGTGAGCGAGGGGTCGGCGGAGAACGCGGCGGAGAGCACGTCGAGCAGTGGCATGAGGAGGGGGAAGTTGTAGACGGGCGGAGACGAGTCTTTGATGTTCGGACAGGACGTGTTGAGTTCGATTCCGACAAGCGTCGACGGATCGGGTGCGCCGGGGACGGATGGATGTTCCCGATGCGCGTGCTTCAGTCTGGAACGGAGGTTCTGGACTTCGAAGACCATTTCCTCCAGGATGGTCGTGTTCGAGGCGGTGATGCTAATAAGCACCGGCTTCGATGGAGCCGCCCCAGTCGCAGTCGGGGAAGTCAAGATGCTGTAAACCCATGTGAGGTACTCAGCAAGTGGGTGGGGCGAGTACCCGTAAGAGTTTAATGTCGTCGCGGTTGACTTGTCAAAGACGACCTGGCACACGACCTGTCAGTGCACTAGATACTAACAAGTAACGGCTGGCGCACCGTGTTTGTCTGGTTCTCCCCGAACCCGGTCAAAGTAGCTGTCCTTGTCGTCATAGCTCCAGTCCACGGACAATCGTACAGCTCACGTAGCTGAGCATACTCCGAAGCCCACGCGCACGATGCATTGAGTACTGGCGGGTCGATTTCGAGCGTATTGACACGGACCATGGCGAGGAAGGCAGTGGATGTAGGCTATGATACCTTGGTGAGTGTAGGTTATAAGCAGATAAGATACGATAAGACTAGCCTGGTCTTTGGCAAGTATGTGGGGAAAGAAACGGGGACTCTTGGCGTGTTGTGGGGAACTCACGGGTCAAACTGAGAGTGAGCAAAAGCAGGTGTGCGTGGTCGTGGTCGCTCGGGACGACCTTTAGGTCTCACTACGGGCACTTGGACGCCCCTCTCTGCTCCCAGGCTCGACGCCGTGGGCCGAGTGTATACATCCATATAATACACAACCAATATATACGTGTCTACATTGTCGCCCTCTACCACCGCTATGTCTTAAAGGCCTCCTCACGATCTAGCACCGACTGCTCTAGTTTGATGAGTATGGTGGTCCGATTGGGGTACATGTCAGTCGGGGTATTGTGCGCGGTTACTCTTGCGGGCTAGAATTGTTGATTGGTCAGTGAGGTCGTATCAGTGGTTACAGGTATACTGACGAAGCCCAGGCCATCGAGTACTGCTTCAACTATGCCCGCCGAGAACGAAGAGCAGCTTAATTGGCTCATGTCGCGAGGGACAGATATACTTCGTGTGATGGGTGGGTCGTTGTCGATGATCATATCTACGTACAGGGTCAGACGGTCGAGCGAGAGGCAACGGGGCACACGCACACTCGTCTGGGTTCTCCACACTCTTTTCGATCGCGTCTGCTGGTTTTCCAAAGACGCTCTTCCACACCTGCGTATGTATTGACATCAGCGCAGGCAGGAACCTAACTTCCCGTTTCGGTGCCTTGGAAGAAGACTCGTTGCGCCATGCCATGAGCTCGAGGACGCGGGTGCCGACGCGGTAGCCAAGGGTATTTAGTCTGCAGCAAGATCGGTCGACAATGCAGGGCAATGACGAGGCGGAGCGTACCTGCGCTCGAGATCGGCGATGCCGCTGACACGCTTCTGGGTATACTGGACGACCTCGGAGAACAGAAAGGCGAATGCTGAGGCAGAAACCTCTGCAGTACGCGTCTTGTTGAGCGGTCGGTCATAGATATTGGGGCGGGCGCCGGGCTTGGGTGTGTTGAGGGCGGTGTTGATGGAGGGGGCCGAGGGGAGAGAAAAGCGTGCTGAGGACGTGACTGGCGAGAGCAGGTCAGCCGACGCGAGAGAAGATGAGGAGAGGACGGAGAATCGAGGATGCGGTTGGGCATAGGCCATGGCGGGCGATCAGCGCCTTGCGGGGTCGAGAGCGTGTTCGGGGCGAGGCGGATGATGCTGGGAACGGGGCGAGGAAGAAGCCGGAACCGGTGGGACCGTAGCGAGGACGGCGAGGGCGATGTCGAGCACGACGACGACGAGGTCGGTGGTGGTGGCGGAGAGAGAAGGACGAGCGCTGGAGAGCGGGCCGTGGGGTCCTCGGCGAGGATGGCATTTTCTGTCAAGCGCGATCACGGTCTGCTCTTACGACAACGACTGCGGGACTGCTCCTCACGGTGAGAACGACTCCCAGCACGGCGAGCGGGCCGCCACAGACGACGACAAACGCTAATTCTGCGTTAATTGAGTCGGAAGAGCCCCGGAAGCAGCTGAGACTGGCGTTGGGAGCGTGTGGCACAGTTTGGAATATCTGGATAGTCTCTTCAGGAACGGTCTGGGTGATAAAACACAGTCCGCCAAGGAAAGATGTACCGCCTGAACCACCTCAATCCTCCTCCAAACCATCCCTTCCAACGCCTCTACGACCCCTACGGCCACTCCAAAATCACCTCGTACCCCTCCCTCCCTGACCTCCGCCGCGACAACAACCGGTCCGACGATATTTCTATGCTAAACTCGCCGAGCAGCCTCACCATCGCCAACGGCCTCTCCTCCAACGCCCTCCAAGCTCACCTCTACACCGCCTTCCTCGAGCGCAAGACCGCAGACGTCGCCCTCCACGTCCGCGGAACATGGCACGCCATCTACAGGCTGCACCGTGTCGTCCTCATCCAGGCCGTGAGTGCGCTTTCCCCGCAGCGGCGTGCTCCAATCGACATCATGCCGACTGACCACGACTGACCATTCGTCCCCCAGGAATTCTTCCACTCTCTCTTTGCGTCTGGATTCGCCGAGTCCAAGATCAAGCCCGCCGGCCACCGCCTCGAGCCTGACATGCTCGATATCGTCCTCGAAGATCCTAACATCACACGCCCAGGTAAGCACCGCCCGTCGATCGTTTTCCTGCCTATCTAACAACTCGGCATAATTAGCATTCGAGTAGGTGCCTGATTTTCCGCTAATTACGATCCAGTCACACATCTTCTATATTTGCAGGATCTGCATCGCTCGCTTGTACGGCGGGGGACCGTCCCTCTTCATATCCCCTGCGCTCATCGCGACGCCCAAGTATCCTCTCACGCCTGGATTCCCCACTTCCACCACACGTCTTGACCCTCCTGTGATCTCTCCATGCCCGCCTGACCAGCACCCTGCCTCCCCGCGTTTCCTGCTCTCGCTCCTCGCCACCGCACTTTTCCTGTCGATGCCCTCGGTGGCGTCACAGGCGCTCTCATCCATCCTCAAGACTGTAGGCCCCACCACAGCCGTTCGCTATCTCAACTTCGCTATCGGGAAAGGCATCGGCGAGCCCGACGGCGAAGAGCCTGAAGCTGCTGTGGGCTTAGAGAATGTCGCAGAGCTGCTCAAGGATGACGAGGAAGAATCCCTCGCAGAGTCTCTCGCCACACCCGTCGAGACCCCTCGGGCTATGACCTCCGCGGAGCTGATGGAAAAACTCAAAGGCATGAACATGGACTTTGACCGAATGGCCGAGCGAACCCAGAACGACGACAGCCATATGGAAGTCAAGAAAGAGGATCCGTCAGACATGGCATCCGAGTCCTCTCACTTTGCCGACCAAATGAGCTACCGTCAAGAGCCAACTCTCTACTACGGCGGCGTATCAGACAAGATTGGCGAGGCCTCTGCTTGTTGGCTCGCTCGCTGGGGCGCAGACATGCTCAGGCTCGAGCAACAGGACTCCAACCCCGCACCCAAGATCGTCAATAGAGACCCAATAGACACTGCCCCCAAGCGAAATACCTCCATGGCCCGCAAACGCGCCACAACGATACCCTCGGACGGACTCATGGGGCGCGGCATGCCTGCATTTGATCCGCAAACGATCAGGATTGCCCCGGAGGAACGTAATACTTTCACGCCTGTCATATGGCGCAGAAGCGGTTTGGATGCACGGTGGGTACGCGGCATCCTCTCTTCAGACGCGCTGTTCGTACAAGGCGAGCGAGAACGATTTGACATGGCGCGTGCTGTGGTCGATATGCGCCGTGCCGAAGGCATTCTTCCTGAAGAGGAGGCCGAATTCGACACTCTGTTCTCCAGAGGCATCTATTATACCAATATGGTACGTTCTTATGTCGTCTATACGCACCCCATTGCTAACATCAATCACAGTTCATGCAAGACCTTCGGATGATCGCAGAAGCTACTTGCCCAATAACAGGCGCACCTTACGTTCCCAAGAGTGTCTTGCATGCCGCTCGCTGGGACCAGTCCGTTCTTGAAGATCGAATCACAATACGACCGTCAGGCTCCGCACCGAACTCACCTTCGACTTCCAGTCCTACTGGATCTTCTCGCAGCAAGGACTCGAAGGAACTGGCGCTTACAGCGACGACAGCGGAACTCGCCTCTAGCATACCCCGAGCCGGGGCGAACGATACCATGCGTTTCCCCATTCCTCCAGACTCATCCACACGCGTCGGCGACAGCTCCATCATCGAAGACGCGTCCATCACCATGGACAAGCTGTTCGACGTCTCTGCACCTAGCAAGAAGATCTCAGACACAGCAGACATCCTCTCTTCCCCTCCCCGCGAGTCCAACTTCTTCGGCCTGCAGCCGCTGCAGCTCCCCGAGTCCGACGTCGCGCGCGACGACCCGAGCGGCAAGGCGCGCTGGTCGCCGTACCCGCCCTACCGCTTCGGCGTCGAGTTCTGGAACGTCGACGCGCTCAAGGAGAAGAGCCGGCTGCACTCGCGCACGGTGTGGTACGCGGGCAGCTGGTGGAACGTGTACGTGCAGGTCGTGCGCAAGAAGGGCGTGCAGCTCGGCGTGTACCTGCACCGCCAGTCGACCGTCGACCCCATCCCGCCGTCGTCCGCGCCCCTCACGCTGCCCTCGACCTCGCCCGCACCCCCGATGCCCACGGGGAGCGTCGGGCCGTCGTCAGGCGTCCCGCTGCATCAAACTGTATCAGTGCCCACCGTGCAGTGGCCATCGAGCCGCAGCAGCACCCCCCACTCGTCGTCATCCTCGCCGGCGATGTCCTCATCCCTACCCACGTCGTATTCCGCAGTGAACGTCGCCACGTCGAACATCAGCACATCCATCCCGGCTACCGCGCCGCCCGTGTCGCCGCCGCAGCCCTACCGAGATCCGCGAGGATCTGTGACAGCATACTTCACCATCGCCTGCGCGAGCGCGACGGGGGCTAGTCTGACGCGCTTCACGAGCGCACCCGACGCGTTTGCGGTCAGTCAAAGCTGGGGGTGGAAATCCAGCTCCCTTAGAACGGAGGAATATCTGGAAGTCGGGGAAGACGGGATGCCGCAGAGCAATCTCACCGCTGGGAAGGAAGTCAGTTTCAGGGCGACGGTAGTGCTGGGAGTTGTGTAATGAAGACGATTGAATAACGGCGGACGCTTAAATGTATTGTGCTGTGGATGTATCTTTTGTATCATAGTTTTCTGTTGCGCAGTTACCATACGGACGTATAATGATTATTCGCGAGTTGTATATAAGAAAGCTGGAAGGACGGACCGCGGGTGCGGTAGCGCGTAATCGACCTGCGTCTACTCACGAATTTTGCCTCCGTTTCGGTTCGCGCCAGAGCCCAGATCCAACCTGCTGCAAGGTATTCCTCAATTTCTTTCATCGTGCTCGTTCGCTGACCCCCTGCAGGTATCTCCCTGCAATTCGTGTGTTTGCAGGTCGTACGCGTAGTCGGAACGTCATCTGCTACGCTCTGTCACCGTTTGGCATGTCCGCCGGCGCGTCAGGCTCATCTGCAGCCTCCAGCGGTCCCAAACCCCTCCCCAACCCCTCTACTGGCAGCGCAAACCCCTCTGCGTCCTTGCAGGCTCTCTGGGGCTATCTTCAACCTGCGTTGAATCACATCGTGCGGTCTCCTACCAACAACACCGCCAAGGCACCCGCTATCGAAGTCGCCTACCACATGGGCATCCACACTGCCGTCTACAACTACTTCACCACCCAGTCCGATACGGCGGCCGTCCAGCCGCCTAAAGGTATCGCACCCACTCCCTTGCAGCGCGGAGACAAAGGGAAGGCGAGCGGGACAGACCTCTACGAGCAGCTCGACCGCTACTACGCGGACGTCGCCCGCGAGATCTTCCTCGCCGCACCGCACGACGACAGCAGCCTCGTCTACTACCTCATCCCCTGCTTCAACCGCTACTCCGCCGGCGCGCAGTCTGTCAACCGTCTGCTGAACTACGTCAACCGGCACTACGTCAAACGCGCCGTCGACGAGGACAAAGGCTGGCTCAAGATCGCCGACGTCTTCGACGCGGTCGCGCAGTCGATCCAGGAAAACGAGACGCGTGAGCAGATCCAGATACGTATCAAGGAGCGGAGGACGGAGGAGCTGAAGAAGTGGGGGTATGAGAATGGAGCCACGTCTGAGCAGCTTGCGCTGGCTGAAGCATACGCTGAGGCGGCGAGTCCACCGGATCGTGTCGTGCCCCTGACTTCACTTGCGCATAGGAGGTTTAGGGTCGAAGTCATTGACCCATTGTTGGCCATACCGAAAGCGAAAAAGGGCAAGAAAAAGAAACCGCCGGTCGATGCAGACAAACCCGCGTTGCCCAAGGGTCGTCTGGCTCGTGCTTCTAAACAATTCCTCGAGGACGACAAAATTGACCCAGAAGAGAAGAGACGGTTAGCCACAGAACTCGCCATTGTTCTAAAGACAGTCGGTATTAAGGTTGACCATCCGCTCAGGAAGAAGCTGGAAAAGTATGCAGAAATGCCTAATACTTAGCACTCCGTTGTGATATTCGCCTGTGTCATCGACCATGGATTTTATGTCCGTTTAGGCACGCTTTTCAGATGTATCGGACGGTTAAATACCCCTCTGTCTGGATATTGACCTACTTCTGGCTGAGTATAATCTATGGTTGCCTTCAGACACGCCCCGCTCCGATCCGCTGCACACGAAAGGTCTGCATTACATTGCATACACAAGAAATCCATTATAGCACCCTAAAAACCTGCATGAGATCATCTGACATAGATTTGCGAATAACTACACGGTGACAAGATGCAGTGATGATATACTATAAAAACAAGGTACGGGATGTGTAGAAATGGACGTGCAAATGGTACGCTGTACAATTGATGTGCCAAGCAAGAAGCATGGTTGTGTTAAGTGAATGTATACCGGACGTCAAAGCAGGGGAAAAGCAGATTGCGGCTGTGCATAATACAATGCGCGATGGTGGTAATATATTCGAGTGCCCGAAGCCCGAATGGAGGATAGTGCAGTTAAAGGAGAGACATGTCCGCAAAGGACGGCGTAAGCCAAGGTATCGTTCCGGCGAAGGAATGGTTAGCGACTGTACGATTTAGTATACTTCGGAGAGAACGGAAAGCGTCCACGACGGAGAAGCCGGTCTGGTGTTACATGCCGTAGGCGTACGTACGCTGGTAGGGGTCGCCCATGCCGCCAGCAACCGCCATAGCAGGGTAGCCGTTGGTATAACTCGAGGGCGCAGAGAAGCCCGTCTGGCCCAGCGGAGGGGTGAGCCCGGGGCTGTGGCTGGAGCCACTCTGGAGGACATAGCCTTCGATCGAGTGAGACTGGATGTTGTGCATGGATCCGTGCAGGTTCTGGCCGAGAACGCCTTGGCTCTGGAGGGAGTACGGGTTCGCGTGAGCGCCGAAGGAATCCCCAAGGTGTCCGTTGTGGACAGGCGTGTGGTGTCCACTCATACCCAGGTTCGGGTTGCGGAGGGTCAGGTTGGCAACTGACTGCTGGCCGTAGAACGCACCGCTCGGCCCGTCGAGCTGCTCACGTTGTAACTTGTTTTGGATCCGCTTGCCGTAGGGTGTGTTGCGAATCAAGGGCAGGACGGGACGGATGCCCTCCACAAGGAGTGCACGCTGCTGGGGCTCCGCATAGTCGAGGGCGGTCTGCAAAATGTGCATAAGAAATGGTGACGCTCGAGCTAAATCAACGTACCTGCACGCAGTAGTTACCGTACGAATCACGGAGCAACTTCTCCAGGCGAGTACGGTTCAGCAACTCGCTGATCAACATCTTCCTCGTGTTGTGCTCCGCGACGCGAACGCACTGAATATGGAGTCAACGAATAAGTCAAGAAACAAGACGCAGTAACGAACCTTTTCAATAACATTGGAGCTGAACTTCTGCACCGACAACGCACAGACGTTTCCAGTGAACTGGCGGATGATCGCATCGCTGAAACGGTTGTCGTTCAGGTCGAGGATGTACTGGACGACGTAGTTGCCGTATGGGTCCTGGACGAGCGTCAACGCGTTGTAGGTGATCTCATTGACGAGCTGGATGCGCTGGTGCTCCGACGCATGGTCGATGCAGCGCTGGAGCACGCAGCACCCGTGCCGGTGCGTCGCCACCTCCACACAGTTCGCAGCGACGGCGTTGTAGATGAACTGATCGCAACGACAGGATCATCAGCACGCGCAGGAACAAGATGAGTGGCGGCTCATACCTGATTGTCCTCGGGCACGAGCTTGTTCAGGCACTTCTGGATGACGTGGTTGCCGTTCAGGTCCTTGATCAGCACGACGACGTGCAGGCTGAGGGCGACGATGATGGAGTGGATCTATAGCACGACGTGCGTCAGCGGCGATTCGTTGCCCACAAAGTAAATGTTAATGACGCTGTAACTTGCCTGTCGACGAGTGGACAAGAAGTCAATCATCTTCTGGACCGCACGGGTGCCGTGCATGTTCAGGGAGATGTTGACGAGGTCCTGCGCGACAGATTCGCAAATCAAATTGCGCTGCTCATCGGTACAGTACTCCAGCAACTTCTGGCACAAGTAGTTCCCAAAGGGATCTGTACGCGCATCAGCATCAAAGAGAGCGGCTTTGGGGACACAGCCTTACCCGTCATCAGCTCTGCGAAATGCCCAAACGTCTCCCGGAAGATCATATCACGATGTTCAGGGACGGCCTCCTCCAACTTCTTCTGCAGGTAGCGGCAACCATGCTGGTCCTTGCACAAGGAAGGAATCTCGCCTTGAAGGTCCTCAAGTCGCATACCAGCGAAGCGGTTAACTATGATACACCGTATCAGCGACGCTGCGGAACATAGCGAGGCTGTACTCACCATCAATATCACCCCTCTTGTGCTTCGGGCCGTGCAGACCGTTCATTTTGCTGTCTCCGTTCTGGCGTCCGTTCATGCTCAAGCCATACTTCGATCCGTTGTGATGATACAGCGCAGTAGAGCCTGCAGTGCCGTTCAGCTGTGGTCCCCGCCCATTCTCGTACCCAAAGTCGTTGTAACGGCCGTTATCGAGGCCGCCATTGATCCCGTAGACGGGGTCGTACGGCGCCTGAACCACCTGCGGAAGCGTTGATTAATGAAAGACGTAAATGCTAAATGGCAACATCACACACTACCTGCAGTGCTTCGTCCACTCCGGGCTGGACGGTGTTGAACGCAACAGAGCTCGACTCGAACTGAGAAGAGGGCATACGCGACAGAGACGGGTGCAGCTCCACGGGGCTCGAGCCCTGGGCAGCGAGCAGGCCGTTCAGCGTGGTCGCCTCGGCGGACAACGGGGTGCCCGGTGCCTTGCCCAGATAGCTTCCATTCGGCCCAGCTCCCGGAAGAGGCGTGGTGGGAACCGAGCGCGCTGTCGTGATAGACAGACTCTCGCCAAGACTCAGCGGGGAGCCGCGGCGCGAGGACAGGCCCTGGACCAAGGTCTGCGGGATCTGCTGCATGAGCGGCGTCGCACGCCCCGAGACCGAGCCGGACATCTTGCTCGCGGTCAGGTCGCCCATGGAGAGCGCGATGGTCGGGTTGGTCACCACGCGGCGGTCGCTGCGCGAGGTCACGCCGTCTCCGCGGCCGGTGCCGTTGAACTGAGGCCACTCCGACGGCTTGTCACGGGGGTCAAGACCACGACCGACGAGTGAAGTACGCGTAGCGGTCTGAGTGAGAGGCGCAAGGTCCAAAGCAGCCGACGAGGTCGAAAGCTGTATCACAGTCATGAGCGAGGTGTCGGATCACCGAGTGGCAACCCAGTAAATACCTTGTTGTACCCGTTGATGTACTTGTCCTCATCGGAGGTGGGTAGGTTGCGCATAGCATCTACAACGATCATAAGGGTGAGAACCATGCAGAAATCTGTGAGAGACCATGCATACTGTGCATTTCCTGATCCAACTGCTCGTCCAACATCATACCAGCATTGAAACCAAAGGTGACACCGTCACCGAAGCGGGCTCCGTTCGCTCGGAGGGCCGACTGAGGCATCGCCTGAGCATTCGCCGCCGCCCTCTCACCCGCTAACGACAAACCCTGGAGATGTCCGGCAAGCTCTTCGTCGTGTTCGCTGGCAGACGTGCGCCTGCTGGCGGGCATGCTCTTCGCGCCGCCCGGACGCGCAAAGCTCTGAGCACCGTTGGTGAGAGCCTCGGGAGAATGAGTGACGGAGGGCGCATAAGTAACAGACTTGCGCTTGTCGGCGGCTGAGCCCACAGCCTTGGACAAGATGTCCACGTCTACAGGGTTAGGAGAGAAGGTGGTGCCCAGTCTCGGGGAGAGCTCGTTGCTCAACACGGCGTTGATCCGCGGGGGCGTCGTGGGGGCGGAGGCAGCGAGGTGCTGGAGGCCTGCTCCGGAATCGATGGAGAGCAGCTCCTGAGCCTGCTGCTGCTCAAGCGCTCGCATCTGGTCCTCGAACATTTTGCGCTGGAGGGCACGCTGTCGTTCGTGTTCCATCCTCTTCAGTGTGCGCTGCTGGGTACGTAAATTTTCGACAAAGAGAGAAGAAACTGCGAAGCGTGTACGTACGACCGAGGAAAGATCCGAAGTGTTATTGCCGTACCGGGCAGCCTGCAACATGATGCATAATGAGAATGAGGTAGGGGCGAAAAAATTGAACGGCGACTGACGGAGTCTGCGAGATCCAAGAACGCGGGCGGACTCTGCTTGCGGTCGTCCGGGATTTGGCGATTATGGGTAGTAGTAGTTTCCAGTGTAGTACTCATAGCGAACGAAGTTAAGTAGTGTATACTTTTGTCCCAGAGTTGAACGAGAACAGATTGATGAAGACTGAGGTAGAGTAGAAGCGCGAGGCCTAATTGCACAAGGGAATCCTGCGATTGCGAGAAAGACCGACAGCGAAAAGCATGAGAGCGCGGTCGACGGCGGTCAAAGTCGAGCTACACACCTGCCACCAATTTTAAGCCGGTCTAAGATTGACTGATGTTGTTACACTGCGGCGGTGGGCTGCAGGGTTGTGTGAGTGTTTTGGGCAATTTCTGAGGCCCCTGAGACGTACCGTGGGTCGATTTTGACGACAGCCAGAATAAAGCAGGTGAGTAGGAGGACGAGGAGGTATTAGCAGTAGTACAAGGCACGGGCAAGGAAGCCTCGGAGGCGTTGGGAGTCTAATATCCCTCGGCAGTTACCCTCTTTTTCACTTTCGCACGCTCGATCTCGCTAACAATCCTCACGGCCGAGCCCGCTTACTGCGAAGCCCCGCCCCTTGAAACACCTGCTGGGGTCAACTGCGAGCGTCGTAGGCCACCTCCTATGCTTATGAGCAGTTCACAGCCTGTAACCTGCTCTAGTGTTAATTGTACGTGCATCATTGCCCGCTGCTGGGCAGAGGTCGGGGGGCATGCCGGCCCCGCGCCCGGCTAATAACAGGCGCCCGCGCGTATGTAAACGAGCGAAACGAATATCCGGGCCGGCTCTCTTTCTTTATCCGGTAAGCGTCGCCGCCGCCCCGCCGGGCCCTCGCCGGACCTCCTCAGTCTCTGCAAGTTCACAAGTCATCCTGCGGGTCGTCCTCGGGCGTGCTCAGTCCCCCGCAGAGCGATTTTCCAGCAGAAGAGCCGTGTCTCATCTCGCCAAGTCGCATTCCAGGCCTCCCATCGCCCTCCAAAACGTACATCGCCTTCTGGCGGATCGTCATGTCGACCACAGATTCCTCCATCATCAATCCCGCTCCTCCAGCTCTCACCTTCCCAAGTTCTTTCCTCCCCGCCGCCCTTCGCCACTTTCGCCTACCGTGCGTGATTCCAGAGCCCGTGTGATCCCACACCAGACCATGCCTCGAGTATCTATAACACACCCCCGCCAGCGGCCTCGTGCGCGGCTCGCCGCCTCCTGCTCAGCGGTCCAGAGGGCCATTTGCTTCCGGCTCACCGACGCATCGTCCATAACCCCCACGCGCGGAAGCAAATCGTTTTCCCTGCACACCAATCGCGATCCCTGGAAAAAACACTCTGCGATCTGCTCTTCCTTTTAACCAATTTCTTTAAGCTCAGAACCGCATGGTATGACAACAGGCACACTCTCGTTCGTCGAATCCCATCTCCGTGCAAATGAACCCCGGATGACGATGCGATCGCCTCGTCCTCCCGTTGTCAGCCTGCTATTGCGCCGCGCTCCTGCCCGTAATCGAGGGGTATACATATAATGAAGCATAACCATCTCCTGCACTCGTCTACCGTCAGCTTACGCCGTCTATCACCTGCGTCGCGTGCAACTCCCCGACCGCTTTCTCCGCTGCCGTCTGAGGGTGTCCATGACTGACGATGCTGCCGTTGCCATTCGGATGCCCATTTACAGGCGGCTCGCCCGACTTTCGATCCGCTATTTCGTCAGATGCGCTCGCGCGAATCGTCCGACGATCATCGTCATCGTCTCCGTCCACGTTGCTCTCGTCCACAGTCGGTGGACCGTCTCCATTGGCGAGAGGCACCGTCGTGTCCTGCTCCACCGCCGGAGACGGCTCCACCTTTACGCTGGATCTGGCACTAGTGGGCTGGCGGCCCCTGAAAAACCCAGAAAGATCGAGGAACCCTCTCGGCTTCCTGATGGTGCTCGTGGGCGTGTGTGTGGGTGTCGTGGAACCGCTAGGCGGCGGTGAGTCCGCCTTGACGGCGGATTGTTCATTGACCATAGCGGAATCGGGGACATCAAGTGTCGCCACGTCCGAAGGTGTCGTTGGTGGAATGACAGGTGACTGCAGCGCAGAAATAGTGCTGGAGGCGACACTCAACGGACGGTGAGGCCTAAAGACAACTCCACTAGGTAAAAACGCGACAATCAGTCGGTGTCATGCTTACCGGAATTCCGCAATGTCTGGATCAGTCAGCGTGAGTAAGAGGTTCTTCAGGTTCGGCAGCGTGTGTCTGACATCGAGAGCGCGAAGATTTCGTTCGGTCATCAGCTAAAGCGTTTTTCAGAACCGGTACATCTACGAACACAGAGACACAACACACCAGCTCGATGTCCTTGTTGAGCAGAAACACACCGTACTCGAACCGGTAGGTGTCCACCCCCTTCGAGAACAACGGAAACCTGCACGGAACCGACGTTAACGTCACACAACACGACAGAAAAACAGAAAGCATATGCCACGAACATGCGGGGGCCGACCATCATTGAGATGCCATCCTTGATCAGACTGCGGCTCCCCACGCAAGTCACCGGGTACGTCAAGCCCTGGCCGAGGTACGCGGCTAGAAGCTGCACCACCTGCGCGGCGTACCCCAGCGCGGTGGCCACCGTGTCTTCGTTGATATCCTTGTACGACGGCAGGGACAGCGGCGGCGCAGGGTCGGTCGGCCCCGTCGGGATCGGCAGCGGCACGTCCAGGATGGTGAAGAGCAGATCTGGGGGCGAGAGGAGCTCTATGGGGAAGACGAACGCGAGGTTCGTGAAGAGCGAGTTGCGTATGGGAGGCAAGCGGCCCCGGAGGAGTGTCAGTCGGTCTCTGTAATATGGTGTAGTCAACGGTTAGTATTATGCCCATACGTCTGTTACGTAGGAAGCCCAACGGACCTTTCGTCCCCAATCTCCGTCGCGCGCACGTCGTCTTCGCGGCAATCATGCGCGTGAGCTTCGCGGGCATGGCGTAAGATTTCGCGACGCTTCCTAAGCTCATCTGACTTTTCAGCCAAACGAGTTCGCACTGCGCGCCGTGTTAGCTAGGTAAAAAAAAAACAATAATACAATCAAGCCCGCTCACAGCGATTCGACTGCTCCTGAACTGTGTCCTTTTGGCCAATGAGCTCCTGTATTCGAGCTTCGCGCTCTGACGCTTCTCGAAGCTGTAATCGAGAAGTAATGAGCTTCGAGACGAACGTTAGATCGATCGTGGGATATATCACTCACAGATAAGTTCAGCGCGCTGTGTACGACATGCGTCTCCACGTCCCGGACGATCTCCAAAAGAGAGTCCTCCGTACCCGTGATAACCGTCTGTAGATTCACAAGCCTGTTGACATTGAGCATGGCCACACGACTAGAAATATAGAGCAACGCAACATACTTCAGTAAATCTTGCCAACTCGCCGATTTTAGTCGACCTTTCCTATTAGAGTGGGTTATTGGAGGTTCCGCAAGTTTCTCCGCGTCCAGTTCAAGTCGTCTGGAGCCTGTTACTTTGATCTTGGGCAAAGGTGTGGTAGGTTTGACACTCCGGAAGTTGGACTCTGGGTCAGAGTTGTATCCTGCAGCAGGGGAAGTTGACCTGGAACGTGATCTTTGTCTATGGTCACCCCTGGTCTGCGGGGGATAGAATAGCTGGCCCGGAGGATCCAGAGCTATGCATAGCGTATTCGGCGATAAGTACGCAGTTTCGGCTTGAGTCTGCAGAGCACAATCAGCTAACTTCGCCATATCTGTCTGGTTAAAAATTCACCTTGTCAGGCAATGGAACAAGATCGTTGAGATCAACGTCCCATGTCTCCAAGACCGACCAATCGTGCTGACCCGCGTCTGCGCCATTAATCGGATGCGCCTTGTCCTTTTCCTTGCCCTTACCCTTCGCCCTTAGCCGCTTTGGATCCTCAGCCCACACTTCTACGACCAGGCGATGACCGCTCAGGTGGGTACCAGAAGCAAAGTCAGACTGGGTATCGATGTAGAACCCAGGGTTCACGGAGGGTCTGTGGATAGGAGACAAGTAATCCGGGGCCAGCGGCTCTGGTTCTGCCGTGATGGGCTCAGGCGTAGCAGAACGGCTGCCCGAGGCGATCGGGACGCGCGGAGGTGTCGGTTTGGAGGTCTTCGGACCAAAAGGTTTCGGTGAAGAAGGCTGCCTAGAGTGTTGACTGCTTCCAAGATGCGACTTCTCGTTCGAAGCCACATTCTTCGACGAGGAAGACCCAATAGACAGCGAGGCCGATGTTCCGCGTCGGGGCCGTGGAAATGTGCCGTTCTGGGACGTGGAGATCGTGTTCCGTCTTGCTGCTCGTGCAACAGCGCGATCATCCACTGAAACAACCGTGTCAGAGCAAAAACATACGAGTATCTTTAGCAGCTCGCACCTGTGCGAGTCTCATCAGCCTCCGGCGGAACCCTTATGGTAATGAATGTTTCCACCAAACGCGACGACAGGATTTTCTCAAGAGCCGGCTGCGAAGTGTCCCGTAGGATCCCGTTAGATGAGAGACTGGAAGGCCCGCTAGTACTTTCCATAGCGTCCGGAATACTGAAGTGGGAAATGGACGAGGAAGTCGATATGGTCCGGTGTCTCTGCGGAGGCCTAGATACAGGCGGTCCACTTCCCGGAGACCGAACCTTAGAGCTAGGTAAAGTCGGCTTCGATGCAGTCCTCCGTCGTGGCGTCGTCTCAAACGCAGAGCCAGAGTCCCGAGAGCCCTCCTTGACCGTCCCTGAGGAAATATTGGACAGGATGGTAGAGGACCTCCGTCGACCGCGCTTTCTCCCCAACGTTAGGTCCAAGTCATCCGACAGATGCCCGTGCTCTGCGTACTGGGGCTGCTCCGAGGGCCTGCTGAGAGCAGAGGTGAATTCATCACGGACAGGAAATGGCGTGAAGTTGGCTATGTGGACCGCTGTGATGTGCCGTACCCGACGCTATATTGGTGCGTGCAACGGTCAGACGAGTGAAAGCGCTTGCGCATGACAAAACCTATAACTTACTGGTATTATTGCATCATTATCTGCCCCCGTTGCCTGTCTTGACCCTGGCATAGTCCCTCAGGCGGCCCGGAATGTAGGTGAACTCTGAGCCAGCGGAGTAGTTGTCCTGAACTTCGCCGACCAAGGGGTGAGTTTACCCTAGTGATAAGGGGTGTTAAGAATGCCAAAGACGGTCCAAGCGTGCACAATACCAGAGATGTATAGTATTACTGCCGCCAGCAGCTGGAATGTAGGAGAGGATGGTGGTTGGGGAGAGAAATATAGCATCCGAGACGACTGTGCACTGCAGTAGCGCCGACATCGACCCGCGTTACGCGCCGCTTGATCGCACATATGCTTTCTTCCTCGCCACCGTCTATATCCTCATCTTTCGTATCTTTATGCTAAATAAGTGTTGCATAGGTCCATAGTGAAACATTACTCACGAATAACATATCATCGTCTGTACAATGGCTCCCAAACCGCGGCCTGTGATCAAGGATCCGGGCAAGGCCTCGCATGCCATGTTACCGCCTCCGGTCCCTGTGCCACAACCTCCTCCTCAACCTCAAGGTTTCCTCGTCCCAGAAGCTGAAGCCTTATCCACCCATCTTCGTGTAGGCTCTCCGTATCGTCTATCTCCTCTGTACTCATTCTTCCCTTGTTGGCTAGTCCGCTGCCGTCGAAGCTGGGAAGATCTACAGGTTCTATGCTGATACAAAGACTCTGTGAGTGCTTGCAAATAATATTTGCGTATCTGAAATCTCATTATCATTGCTTTAGTGGCATTAATCGTCACGCGCCTTACCCTCCACGCTCCCTTGTCGCGTCTCTAGGGAGAGAAGTGGAAAAGTACGACCAATTATGTGATGTCTTACAGACCCGTGTCGTAAGTCTACGACTCACTGTACAAGCCGTTTAGTCCTCTGACCATTCCAATACCGCAGCAACGCGCCATCACTGTACTCAAACGCGATCTCGCACGCGAAGAAAACCGTCAGCGCATTGCGGAGGCGGAGGCTGCCGCCAAAGCTGCGGCGTCTGCCGCCCCTCCTCCTACCTCTCCTGCGCACTCCCCCAACATACCCGAACCTCCACCCACTTCGCCAGTTCTAGGAGCAAACAAAGCTCCCCTTCATCCCTTACGCCGACAATCGACAATTTCATTGTCATCCCTGCACCGCCCACCGTTCCCCCATAAACTTGATCTATCTTCTGCCGCCCTGCGTCTCAACCCAGATGATCCTCTACAGAGCGGACTGCCTTCTCCGGTAACGCTCGCGCCTAAATCTAGTATGCCTCGTGTCGGTGCCGATTTTCCGTTTGGTCCGGTCCCAGACGTCGACATGGACCTCTCTGTAGGAGACGATCCTAGCGGCATAGGCATGCATGGTCCCCATCCTCTCGGCGATGCTACCGTCGGAAGCTCTGCTGATAAGCCCATTGAGCTGGACCTTGACATAGATATGAATATCTTCGATTCCAATCCTCATCCTACAGGCAACATACAATCAGGCCCCCTCACACTTGGGGAACCCTCAGCGACTGTCCAGATCAAACAGGAAGACCCCCAGATTGATTTAGAATTCTTCAAGAATTTACAGGGAACAGAAGATGGTTCTTCTGCTGTTAAAGACGAGTTGTTAGCTTCGCTGGATACCGCTGCGATGCATGGAAATGGAGACTCCATGGATGCCGCACACGATATTTTATCCGCTATGCAGCCATCTGACCCAGGATCTGTACCAGCGGGCATGGAACATCTCGGCGAGAACATGACTTCTCCAGGAGCTCTACTAGCAGTAATGGAAGCAGCAGATAGCTTCGACCTTGGACTATTGACGCAGGACATGGGTATTTTCGGTATGGACGCAGCGACTGTAGAAGGCAACAATGACCAGAACAAACCAACATAGTAACTGCATTGCGACTACAATACGTTGTGATCTAGTGTAGAAAATGTGTATCAGCCCTAGGTTTAGCGTGACAGACGCGTGACCGCGCACGTAACGACTGCTCCGTGACGTCGCGTCCAGCGTGACGCGCTAACACAGCGCGGTGACTAGGCTGTTTAGTGTGCGGGGGAAAACATATATGTAACTTACCGGCATGTAACTTACTATGTAAATTACCGGTAACTTACATTTTCTACATGGGTCAGGCGGACGGGCATGTAGATTTGAGTAGAAAACTCAGGCCAGTGTGCAGCACTCCGGGAACATCCCCGGACGTCAGATGGTAATGCATCGTGGACCCAGGCCGATGTAACAAGTCTCCAAACGCACCGGAGTCAGCGGACGGGGCAGAGTCCCTAGAGCCCTTCGCGAAATTATGGGGCGGCTCCTTACACGTTCGCACCTTTCTATATGGACCAAGCGACTTCGGGTCGATTTACCGCAGGATAACGACTGCTGAAGCATGATGTGAAGTTGAATGAAGCTTATAACTCTTAAATATCGAAGCTCTCGTGTCACGGTTGTCCTCAGGCTTCAACTTCGGTGGTTGGCTGTCAAGCTACATGAACGACGACGGCACGCTCGCTTCTGCCGCTGTAGGTGAAGAATTGTTAAAGTATCTTGACAAGCATGCATATGCCCAAGCCCTGGTCTGCCAGCTTGCAGCCTTTGACATTTTCTACATTTTCTATCGGAGTTTTCTGCAATTATCTACGTTACTTACCGGTTTCTTACTGGGCGCTAGTATAGCTTATTGATTAGGGCGTCTAATGTAAGTTACCCTAATCTACACGGGTTTTCTACCTACCTGGTGGCCCTTAGTTTTCTACTCTACATTTTCTACCGGCCGGTTAGTTTTCCCCCGCACACTAAGGCTGTTCAAACGTTCGACGTTCGAACCATCCGACACTCTAGCTTACACTGCTACGAACCGCTGAACTGAGGCCGGATTCCGCTACGCTATCGTTAAATGGGGAGGCCAAAACAACCTTGGAGGGCTTCACCAGATCCCGAGGTTTTCGAAGACGCAGACGCGGAATGGGAGGTGGATCGAATCGTTAGCGATGAAATCGACCTCTTCGGCCGTCGATGGTAAGGACGATTCCCGTCTGATATTCTCATATTTGAATCGTGTTTAAGATGCCTAAGAAACATTCTCCCAAAGGCTAGAAATAAAATGGGGACAATGGGAACGAGCAGACGGCACGAACACAACTTTCCAAGAAGACCTCGAAAACGAACGCGTAGTGCGCGACTGGGAAAGAAAACGCAGAGATGCACGAAATGAACTGGCTGCGGAGACTCTTGCGGTTGACATTCAAGGCCCAGAAGTGCCTGACCATTTCTACCGTACCTTTGAGGTAGCAAGCGCACTGGAAGAGAAGCTAAGCAAGTCACAGGCCTCCGTTGACTCGCGATACTCGTCTTGGGAAACGCTAAGACACCTCGGATCGTCGACTTGGAGGAGTGATACGTCAAGCCTGCGGTCGAGTTCTCGTAGCAAGGACTCCGTTCCTCGGAGTTACTCGAGCGTGAGTATCCCACGCGTTGGCTGAAACAATGAGCATGTTGAAATGGATCGACCGTCATAGGCAAGCAAACGACCTCTAGTTCCTTCAAGAAGTTCTGCTTCTACGGACGAGAGACCGTCAAAGATACCTAAAGTATGTATCGGTTCTTTATGGGTTATCCTTTACACGACTCTCACTCATGTACAGACAACACCCGTCTCCGTACGAAAGATCTTACTTCACAGCTGGTTGCACGAATGCAGACAAGCTGGGGCCCCAGGCGTGCGTATTTACAACGACGTCGACGATGAAGAAATACCACCCATCGACCCTCGGTTTAATTATCTTGAAAATAGTTATGACTTGTACGTATCGCCACTCTGGGTCGTACAGTTTTGTTTCACGGTACTTTGCAGCGGTAATATCAGACTCATTGGCTCCGATGAAGAATGGCTCGCAGGCTGCGGGTGTGAAGGGCCATGCAGCGGGAATGACTGTGACTGTCTGACCATGATCAGCGATGAAGATGATGAGCCGACTCCTGCCTACAAACGTGTAAGCTCACGATCAAATTGGATTGCTGCGATCTAAGACATTCGTGCTTAGGGTCTCTTCACACTGAACCGCAACGTCGTTGTAGAATGCAACAAGGTTCGTTCTCTATCACGTTTCTCCTCCTGTACATCTACAAGACAGCTATTTCGAACAGTTCTGCTCATGTCAGAGAAATCAATGTGGCAACCGTGTAGCTCAGCGAGGACGGGACATAGAGATAGAAATTTTCAAAACATCGGACGGCCGAGGATGGGGTGCACGCGCTCTACAAGATCTGCCGGCGGGCAAGTTTTTAGGGCTATATACCGGGTATGTCACGCGTATGATGATCGTAGGCAGTTTAACTGACTTGCCACGTATCAAATAGTCGTCTCATGTGAGTTTTCGTGACTTTCCTGCGAATAATTGCTGAATACCACCTAAGTCTACGCGGGCACGCTGCGAGGCTTACAGACGATCACAGATCGTACACATTCGACCTTGATAGTTTGGATAACGGCCCAAATGTACCCGCAGATAAGAGATATTCTGTTGACGCATGCAGTCACGGTGAGCATGCTTTTCGGATACTAGGGTGGCCCAATGCTCACGAAGCACCACTACACACAGGAAACTGGACTCGCTTCGTCAAGTATGTATCGTCGTCTCTTGGTTCTTGCATCGCTGATCACTCTTATGTAGCCACTCTTGTAGACCAAACGTTCAAGTCTACTCAGTTATGTGGGATACTACACCCCAGGTAAGTCGCAGCGGTCCCTATGTTTGATGGCTATGTCAGTACAAACGCCTAAGCCTGTCTTTCCAGATGAATCGCCCGTACCTCGCGTTCGTGACTAATAAGCCCATCGCTGCCAGAACAGAGTTCACCATCGACTACGACCCCAAGGCTGCTTTAGACAATAAGGGGAAGAAAAAAAGACCTCCTGGTAGTCGAGAATGTCGCTGTGGTGCGGACATATGCAGAGGCTGGGTAGCGGTTTAACTTCTAATTGGTATCATTGCCTACGTGTACTTTAACGGCTGTCGTATGGTAAAGTATCGTGGAGCGTCGTCACTACGGCCGTAATGCCGCCATAAGAAACTCGAAATATCCGAAACGTAGATCACAGCGGTCTGTCATAAGAAAATATCAGAGATAGCCACATCGTAACACATCAGCACAACAGTCCGGAAACCAAGAAACGGCGGATATCATGGGGCACATGGAGGTACACAAGATACACAAATCATTTCAAGCGTAGTTTCTTGAATAGTTCTTGCCAAGGGTGGTGATGGTGTCCGTTCGACGCCCGCCGTTCAGACCGGAAGTTGAACGAACCAGGCATAGACAGCTCCTCGGATTCCGCATCGGAGTGATGACCGTCAGAAGGCTCTAGGTGACCTTGCCCATTGGGTTTGATATGATTTTCGTCCAGTTCCGCAGGCACTTTCTTCTCCAACGGATCGTGATGCTGGTCCTCCCGCTTAAGCTCGCGTTGGGAGGGAGCTTCAGTAGCGGCAGGCTGAGCATCGTGGTTCTCCGCCACTTTCGATGGTGCTGGGGCTGACTGTGACTCAGGCGATGCTGTCAAAACAGCGCCTTCAGGGCTCGTGACTGTCACGTTGGCATTCTCTCCTGGTCCGTCCTTCGGACCCTCTGCCGCCTGTCTGGGTTGCTCGTCGTCGTCGTCGTCGTCGTCGTCATCCGAATCGGAAATCGTCTTCCAGCCACCGCTGCTCTTACTGGTAGAGCTGAGTCGCGACTGTGACGTGCCAAAACGGTGAAGAGCACGAGCGCCCGCTATAGCAGCCTTCCACCTGGCTCGTGGATTGAAGTGATCGCGAAGACCAGAAAGATCGTGTTCACTCGATGCTTGCGTGATGATCCACTGTAAACGCTCAATCAACGTGAGGATGCATGATATATGATAAATGACGAACCGGGTGCCTTAAAGCTTCTTCTGCGGTCAATCGTTTCGTAGGATCAGGGTTCAATAGGGCGACAATGAAATCTTTCGCTACGATAGAGGTCAATTTTAGAGCATGGCCAAGAAATCGTGAATCCAAACCTGGTTGAGAGATGTTCTTCCAGTATCGTTCGTGAAACTCGACCTTTGCTTCAGTGGTTTCCCGAATGAGCTCCTTGACGTCATCTGAACGGAATGGAGAATAGCCGCAAAGCAGGACGTAGGTGATGATTCTAAATTGGATGTGTCAAGACGTAGTATGCTCGAACAAAGCATTGCACATACCCCGTAGACCACATGTCGACGGCTTTGCCGTGGCCGGACTTATTGAGAACTTCCGGCGCTACGTATCCAAAGCTCCCAGCCAGAGAGTGTAGCTGCTCTTCCGGGGAGTGTAAATGTTTCGCGCTGTTCACGGACATGAGTCTTCACACGTCCAAACTTAATGTGACAGCAAAGGACGTACATGCCAAAGTCTGCAATCACAATGTCAGAATCAGGCTCTCTCGTACGATACAGTATATTTTCCGGCCTAAATATCAAGCAACGTGAGTATAGCATGACTGAGAAGGTTTGGAGCCTACTTCAAATCCCGGTGAACTATATCATGCTGGTGTAGATACTGTACACCAGACAGTATCGATAGTACAACCGACACTGCGTCGGATTCCGTGAATTTCCCTCTTTGGGTGATACGTTCAAAGAGTTCCCCGCCTTGAGCCAGCTCGAAGGAGAGGTAGTACTTTGATCTTGACTCAAACCACTCGTAGAATTTCACCTGCACGGTCATAACACTCAGCAAGATATGGATTCTGACTGCTGCAAGACTTACGATGTTCTTGTGCTCTAAGCCCTTCAGAACTTCCATCTCTCCCCAGACGCTATCCTCATTGCCTTTGACCTTCTTTTTGGGGATAACCTTGAGAGCAACCTCGACGGTGATGTCAGGGTCTTGCTCCTTACTGGAGCCTTTCGCAGTACTGGAAGCGGACAGAGAAGACAAGACGCTTGAACGGGTATCGGTGCGAGTCATGGAGGGTTTCGCTGAGGGTGTTGAGGTGGTATCTGCGGGTGGTGTGCCCGCTGGGGGTGCATCGGCAGCCGCACCCCGCTGTGCGACATGGATTTGACTTGGAGGGACGTGCCATGTTGCACGCTAGCAAATGCAAAGCGCGTAAGCTAACAGCTTATGAGAGCGAAAATGAAGCGCACCATGACTTTACCAAAGGTCCCAGTACCGAGGACCTGGTGAATCTCATATTGTTTCTTCTTCTGAAAAGAAGGCGGCTGTGGCAGCAGTGTCTCGGTCAGAGAGAGGGCCTTCATGTTGCCGAACGGTCAGCGAATGCAAGAAGATGGTATAAAATGAGTCTAAATCCGATAATAGTTAAGAACTGTCGAAATTGAAGGAAAGGAAAGAGACAGGAGGCGGAAGAGGAAGGCGAAGAGGAAAAACCGAAAGAGCTGTGCAGCGGAATCTTGAACCAGGCAAGGAATGGATCCATGATCTCCACTTGCATAAGCGCCTAAACAACGCGGTCCTGACATTGATCATCTCGACATAACACTGCCTACGATGATCCCCCATAGTCAGTACCTGATTTCCTGCAAACCGCAGCTGGCAGCGAGCGAGTTATTTGAGCAGGTGAAAGATCATTAAATGACTTCGTCTTGGCTGCCGTAGGTTTCCATTCGCAAATGATTCGGCGGCAGAAGCATCTTTGTTCCTCAGCACAGTTTATCTGACTGGATGTTCGTCCGCGGACACTCGCCACACTGTGGCGAGTCGCAACGAAATGGTGAGTACAAGTCCGCACTGTACCGCCTTGTTCTCACATGCCGTACTCAGTCATATCAACCGCACGTGTAAAGCTCTGAATTTGGCTCCGCGCCGTATCTTGTGTCTATTCGTCCGCCCTGGTGAGTTCTTCCGCTGCTTGTGAGCTTGCATAGAGTCGTTCAATCCAGCCACAAGGACAATAAGAGGTTGTGCTGAAATGCGAACCGCTACAGCTTCTAGTCCATCGACTTAGGATGCGCTTTGCGTCGCCCGATGCATGCCCGAGTGGCACTATTAGCTTGCATCCACACGCCCTCGGGACTGTTTGGTACCTCTCGAAGGCAATTGGTGCTTACACATCTCAAGACTTCCTCAAAGGGTGCTTCATTCTCGCCGGGAGGTCGTACCGACCATGGGTTTCAAGCGCAGGTATCCTCATCTCAGCGCCTTAACACCTCCGGATACACTGCTCACCGCTTGATGAACACCATAACCTCACCAAACTGGTATGCGGGTACTCCATTGTTCGACTAATATAGACTTGCCTGTCATTGCCTGCAGTCCGCCTTCATTCATCCCGCCGGCACGTATCCACAGCACTCATGCGTAGTTATTGTCCGCGGGCAGGAACTCATCCCCGAAATCAAGGCGGGTACGCGTGAGCCATTGAGCAGCTGCCTGTTTCGTTCACGGATCCCAACAACGCAATTGTGGCGAATGTTCACCTGCACGACCATCAACAAGCGCACACATCTCAAGTACGGTCCCTAATCTTCTTCCGCCGATGCGCCCGTCGAGTCGGCGATCTCTGTGCCGTACAGCCTCTGGTAGTGTACCTGTACGTCGGAGTCTGTTTTAGGCATGCACAGGACTGCCTTCAAGTCTTACCAGGTGGTCATTCCGATATTGCTTGACTTGGTAGGCAACGTTGTTTGGTGCTGTTCAAGATGCGTTGCTGACTCAAGGTTTTCTACGTCTTCACAGACTCAACTTCCCAAGGATAGAAACTCACATGGATGTGTTTTCTCTGCCACTTCGATAACAAAAACTCCGATGAATCGCAGATCTATTTCATCGCCCGGAACCGCATTTTCCTTCGCGTATATTAAGGTGTGGGGCTCTCCTCGTGTCTTCCTCATCCCTTCAAGATGAACCATACTCTATCCAACTGCTCGCCCGCCTCAGGTACGCGACGAGAAGGTCCAAGTGTTGGTCACCTACTAACACTGCCACCCGCGCATTCAGCGCCAGACATGTTGTCAGTTCCTTCTCCGCTGTCATCAGCGACTTCGGAACTGTCTCATCCCCCCTCCTCGCCCTCGCCTTCACTGACAACGGTCTCGTCTTCCTCGTCGCCCATCGGCAGCCCGCTAGATAACAAGCACGAGCTTCTACAGCCGATGTCTCCTGCAGATCGCCCTTGCAGGCCTCCCTACCGATCTCCCCGTAGTCGGGGTTGCCCAGAGTCCTACATCCGCCGCCCCAGAAACGCTTTCATCATCTTCCGTTGTGAGATGTGTAAGGGGAACACGATCAGCTCTACGATCGAGACAGATCATCGTCGTCTGAGCCAGATAATAGCGGCCTGCTGGAACAGTCTCACACCTGAACAACGGCAGCCCTGGTTGGATAAGGCCGCGCAGGAGAAGGAAGCCCATCGCCGCAGACATCCTGGTTACCGCTTCTCTCCTCAGACTCGTACTTCCCCTGCGAAGAAACGGAGAACAAGGAATAACGGTCCGAAGGACAAGGAGCGAGACAAGCAGGTCGGCGTCGCCTTAGCCGCCGGATTCCAGGGGCCCGAGCTCGAGGATGTCGTGAAGCAGATTGATGCTACCATGACCGTTCCGAATATGGCGTCCTCGAACGCATCATCTACTACTACCGTATTCCGCAACTTACTGCTCCCTCCGATCGACCTGCCTTCACGCCACACAGACTCTGTCATGCGAGGACGCCACAAGCCTCTATCGGTGAGTGGGATTTGTACTGATGCTAATCAAGGTCTGATCTGTTTTATCTTACATAGACGGGTACTGGGCTTACCTACGCTCCTCCATCTATCCCCGCTGATCCCGTGAACCAATACGCACAATCAGTGGGTCAAGCGGCGATGGCGCATATGTATTGCACAGATATGGGCGTGTCATATACTCCTATGTACGCCACTATGGCCTGGGACCAGACCGGCATAGTGCACCCTTCACGACACTCGGAAACCTCAGCGCTCGGGCTCAGCTTCCAGACCTCTGAAGTCCGTAGCAGCTCTGCTAACGGCGCGGTTTACAATGAGGTCACCGAGACTGTGTCTTGCGTGCCCCAGGCGGACATGGGAAGATCCAATGACCGTCTCGGACATGCCGATGTTGCGTTTAACGCTTCCGTCGCCGGTAGACATGCCCATACCTCTACCTACAGCGACAGTGCTCCGCATACCCTTTACCGTTCTTACGTCTCACGTCAGCCGGATCTCGTTCAATCCAGTATTGGATCCTCCACATTTACAGGCCGCGGTTGGGCCGGTTCCGCTCAGGGCGAATATGTTGGCTCGGTCCGCCGCACTCAGGGGTCACTCAGTGATGGTGGAGTTTCAGGTACTGGTCGTGGTTCCAATACGTCGTGAAGAGTTCGTGAAGTTGTGGGCAGGCCTGCACGGTTCGAACCAGGACAATTTTATGATTTTTTCTTTTACATATCTACCGGTGTCCCATCTATATCCCGCCTGTATTTTAGCTATCTCGCCCCTATCGTCTGTATTCTCTCGGCTATGTCTACTACTCATGGTGCTATGTAACTAGATTTACGGACAAGAATCTTGAACACTTCCTGATTAACTGAGCTTATTGCATGGGGTCGACTCGATTGTAACGTGGAGAACCTGAAATTGTATTACTAACTAAGACCGTACACCGCCTGTCACTTGGCGTAGTGACTTCGCGATATTCACGTCCATGGCACCGTAGTCTCCGTTGCTGACAATAATCGAAAAGAGAAGACAGCCGTTCACTTTTTAATGGCACCGCCCGTACACCGCCCGCCGGCATCAATGTTAGCCCAGCGACACTAGTAGGACAACCTGGAAGGTTGTACGCTAGACATAGCGCACTGTGAGGCTCGTTGTGTACTGCCCGCCTAGCTCAATCGGATAGAGCGTCAGACTCTTACGAGTTTAGGGCATCTGAAGGCTGCGAGTTCGACCCTCGCGGTGGGCTAGTTGCTTTTGTTTTTACCACATATCCAAGTAGAATCGAACTAAGGCTCCAACCATTTACTTTACATTTACTCGAAATGTGTAAATAAACTGTAAAGGGTTATATACAGTTTATAAATAGTTTATAAAGAGTAAATAAAAGGCATTCGAGAAGAAAGCCAGATGTTCTCGTCCGCCCTTTGACACCGCATATTTACCTACATCACAGTTATTGTACAGAAACTGCAAGGTGTATCGCATTGGACGTACCATTTGGCCGGGGCTTACAAGCATCGCGACATGATCAGGGATGATCTGACCAATCAATTCACTCACACTAGCTGAGGTCTCCGTCGGTGAAGTCTCGAACATACACAAAAGCGGTTTGCGCAGCATCGTGCTATGTGTCTCAAAATGCGCATTTCGCAAAAATATAAGCCAGCTCCACGGATACTGCACGCTAGGACTCAGAAGGTGTCGGGTTCTTCTGGGGGATCCGGGAACTTCGCTCCGG
>SWBT01000482.1:0-28337 GCA_005298045.1 Pleurotus ostreatoroseus | reverse complement strand
ATGGTTGCTGTACGGCTTTCTGTTCTGCACTGACGATCATAAGAGACAGACACAACGAAAGGTTCGCTGATTCGGAACTGACACAACGAAGCGCCCGTGTAGACGCGGCAGCCAGGCGGTCCGGGCAGGGATGCGGCAGCCGTGCGGCACGATGCGGCCTTTTCTCCTGGCCCGAGTGAGTTCTCCAGGGCTTTCTCGCTGTTCGGTAAAGTGAGAGTGCGTGTAAGTGCAATAAAATTCACGTACGATTCGATACTCTCATTACCACGAAATTCATCTCGGCGGCGCATAAACCAAATAGGGATGCTTGTCCGAGCCACTCGCATCATGATCATACTTGACGTAGTAAAGCAGTCCTTTGGGGACGGGGGTACATAGAGGGAAATCTCGAATAACATCGACACGATAATCCATGCGTCGGCGTACAGCCTAAAGCGCTGCACACAAGCCCACTTACGGACTATGTCTCGGAAAGTGGACGAAAACCCTAGACGTTCCACAGCCTCGTCACGGAAAGTGTTGATGAGCCAACGCAGCTCGCGCGATAGATCGAGTGACTGAAGAAGGGGTTGCAGCAGTCTTGTAACATCTGGGAGGAATACTGAAAACGTTCAAGGAATGGTGCGGATACTACACCTAAACAGACAGGTGACGAAGGGAGAACGTCAAAGTCTTGGCAAGTGAATGACTGCCATATAGAAGCTCGGTGTCAGTGGCGATGGATGAGCCCATGGA
The DNA here is from genome assembly GCA_005298045.1 of Pleurotus ostreatoroseus. Classification (NCBI taxonomy): domain Eukaryota; kingdom Fungi; phylum Basidiomycota; class Agaricomycetes; order Agaricales; family Pleurotaceae; genus Pleurotus; species Pleurotus ostreatoroseus. The sequence continues at coordinate 27,602 of SWBT01000482.1, read as the reverse complement.
TTGCTACAATCCAAGGAAATCGACTATTGTTATCCATAACTTGGGAATAATGAATGGATCAACAGAACCAAAGTGACCGTCGGGCATGAGGACCACTTGGATCGTGCTGAACACGGGACGGGGAATGTATCGCACAAGGGGGGATGTGATATTGTACTTCTGATCCGAAGTAGCACAACCAATGAAGGCGTCGCGCCAGTGTGCAGTAGCTAGATGGAAGTCAATAACTGGTTTACTTCACAGGGACCGGATACTAATCGTTATAAATGCGCTCGTGGCGTACATAGGACCACCAGGAGGGCGTTTGCCGAGGGGTTTTCGGTGAGCGAGAGCGCGATGCAGACCGTCGAGGATGGCGGGAAGGATTATCTGGCCCAGTGGCGGAAGAGGGAGATAGTGGTAGCGTGGTAGACGGACTGGGAGAAGGAGAAGGAGAAGGAGGAGAGTTGATTTGCATTGGGGACGAACACGGAGTATGAGTGCCCTGTTGTAGGGGAGATTGCTAGGGGCTGCGGGCCAGGAAGCTGGGGTTGTCTTGTGGCGGTGAGCCCGGGCTGTCCTGGATGGGCGAAGCAGGACGGTCTTGAGATAAAATGGACAAGTCTGCTTGATCTTGATCGGTGACTTGCGCACGGGATGAGGTACACGAGTCCAACATGGCTAGAGAAAATTTCAATGAGCATCAATAACAGGAAGGCTCGGATAAGGCAGAATGAAAAAGCAAGAAAAACGACTGAGCACTACACCGAAAACTGTGATACAATCTTACATCGGCATCCACTGACTGCGTAGAAACGCTGAACACAAGATTCACCCAGTATGACGCGAACGAAACTAAAGTACGCGAATGGAGATGTAGAAAAGATGTAACTGGTAGCCCAAAAGCTTCAGGAACAAGTGCAGGGCGACCTAGCTGATCATATGTTGCGCCTGTCGACGAATTGGCTACCTACCTGATTGCCAATTGGAAGCCAGTGATGAGAGAGAATGAGGGCAATATGGGAGACGATGACCAGGTAATGAGTTTGGGCAGTGGTAAGCGTGGGCATCAAGGCATACCCCCCGACTCCAATCCCAGGAGCTGAGTTGCCGGATGGGCTGTCTCTTTTCGTCTTGGGGCATGAAGCATCAGCAAGTAACACAGTTCGGGGGATACAAGATCGACTTACCCATTCCAATTTTTATCTGTCGATGTCCTCCATGAATACCCTAACTCGCAACACGACGGGACCCTGGCCTTTACCATCAGCGTACAAACCCAGTGCCTTGCTCCACAACTCCCTGACGGGTTACAGTTCTGGCAAGACGTTAACCAATGGCTCTCCCACTCAATCACTCACAGATATCGACCACACTGTGTCAGCAGACAGTGCGTTTTCGAGCGGTGGGAAGAGACAGCAGTGCAGAAAGATGTACTGTGGGGACTTGCCTTTCGTGAAGTCCGTGGTTGCATGGTGCTGTTCTGTCAGCGGCTGGTCTACAGCCAATGCGCTACTCTGGACATCGTGATGGAAGACGCGGTCGCTGTTGAGCAGGTGTTAAGCTAGGGAAAGAGCACGAGGCAGGACCAAAGCTCGCACAGACCGAGATGGCAACACAGAGAGACACAGTGTGCATTGCGGCGGGATGCAAGACAGACGTCAACAGAACTGGCAGGCATTGAATGCGAAGAGAGGAAGAAGATCAAGAACACGAACATACTACGATTCGGACTACTACGGATAGGGCGGGCCAGAGGTACACGTGGAGAAACGGCCGAGACACGCGAGCGGCGGGGCGAGAGGCAAGGAAGGCGCCGGGAATTGGCAAATGCACAACTGCCAGCCAAAGGACGGCGATTTTTGGGACCCCAAGACCCACAACCAACTGCGTACCTTATTAGTAGCAGAAATTACCATGACTTCTTCGTGGGATCACGTCTTCGATGTGCTCAAGCAGTACGGACTGCGAGGCAGGTATACGACGCAATCGCTCGAAAAGGCGAGGCACACGTGAGGCGACCGCGGGTGTGTAGTTGTTTGATCTGGGAGACCCGTGCATTCGATGCTACGGACAAAGCCATCGATGAAGTCATATACACCTCCAGGGTGAGTGCGATTGTACCTTTCGCCACATAGCCCCTCGTCGACAATAAAATATACAAGGCAGATGCACCGCCACAACACCCAGGACGGCACATGGTCCAGGCTCTCCGGCTCGCTGCACAAACCCTCCGGTCATCATATCAACATCACGTCTTCTTTCAAAATTCGGAGTCGTGTATTCGATACAGCGCAGGGCATGCGCTCGGACTGTTTCTAACACCTTTCTCATCGCGGACTGAGTTTCCAGCACACACAGAGTCCGCTCGCGATGGTTTTCGGGCCTGTCCTGCACCCCATCGCATACCTTGTGGACTTCGAAGACTCGCATGCGGGCCCGGCATCGTCTGGATCACGCACGACCCCGCTACACGTTCGCGCATACTGTGCTGCTCGACTTCGCGAACACGTCGGGGCGCTGTTGAGACCCAAAGTGGGGACTCCAAGGTACAGCGTCGCGAGGCTGGAGTACTTCACGTACCAACCCGCGGCAGATATTACAAGGCGGGTGCTAGAGTGGGTGCGGACAGCAGTAATGTCGGGAGTGCTTTGTATATCAAGGGGCGGTCTTCGGTACCTTTGTTTTATTGCAGAGCCCACTGTGTGCTATGGATGATGCTGTTCCTTGTACAGCGAGTGGTGTACGTGCTGCACCTGAGCTCGACACCCAACGACAAATATTGCCTTTTGTAACGAACTATGCATTCCGCTCACACAAAGCTGCATAGTTCGTTACGAAAGGCAATATTTGTCGTTGAAAAGTCGGCAGTTCCCTAGTTAAGGAAAGAGAAAGCGGAAGGCAGGCATGGAAAGGCGCGGAAAGGAGGTCGCGACCTCCATCGCCGTCCGAATTCGGAGGTAAGTCTGCCTACACGAACTTCACTGTATCGATCCGACCAACAGTTGACGGCTGCTACATGCACGCTCCTCTCATGCTTTGGCGTAGTTTGCGAGACGCAGTGAGCAGATAAAAAAGAGAACGATTGTCTTATCTTCTACATATGATGGCCAGCAACTACCCGGGCGATTGGTGGTGATCATGAGTTTCGTGTATTAGGCTTTCTAAGAAGATCTTTGCGCTGCTCGTAGTTCGTAGTGGTATATCTTGCCACGTGGCTCAGGTGCCTCTCTTTGGCGGGTCGTGCGGCACGTCGACGGCAAGGCCCGTTCTCCGGGTAGAGGAGAGCGTCGGGCAGAGACATACGCCAGGAACTGAGGTGGAAAGAAATAGATGTGAATGCGAGGAGAGCAAGAAGATAGGAATAATATCTCGATGATGCCAGGGCTTACGGAAAGGGCGGGCCGGAAGCGCACGTGGGATGCCAAGCGGGCGAGACGAGCAGCGGGGCGACGCGAGGCCAGGGAGGCGCCGTTAATTGGCAAAAGGCAAACTAGCCAAATTTAAAAGGTCCTCGGAAAACAGGACCGACCACAAGACCCGCAACCAACTGCGTAAACTTGCTGCTAGCGGGAATAAACAGTTACTACTGGCAAGTTCGCTAGTGCACACATCATATGCAATCCGGAGTCTCAGCGCGGACACAATCTTCCACATCCAATATATGTTTCACTTCTGTATGCATCATCTTCGATTATCGTCCATCGCTATGGCCAGCTGCTCGAGATCTAGCTTCGAAGTCATATATAATCAAGCCCTTAGACCGAGCGTGAATTGTTCACAGGCCTCATCCTTGCTTCCGCCCGCGGTGCGGTGACAAACGAGATGATAGGTCTGTTATTATTCTCTTCACGCCATTCATCCCGTCTACATGCCATGAAGACCTCTCCCGGCAACACCCGGCACGAGGATCGTGCACTCAGAATGTGGAACTATGAAACTGGCGTCCCCCTCGCGTCGTTTAGACAAATTTGGGGGATGGCAGTGACACAAGGGCCGTACCTTGACTGCACGGTTTGTCCGGGTACGCTGGCGATAGAAGAACTGAATCAGGACGATGCATCAGCTTCTCTGAATGCGCTAGTGACACTTGATTCGCGTAATGAAGACATTTCCTCACGCCGTTATGACGGCTCTCGGAGGCCCGCCGCCGCCGCAATCAAGATACGGCTATGGCTGTCGTTCTGGTGAATTGCGCTTGGCCCGGTGCTCATTACACAACTCACGCATGCTTAGGTTTCTCTTGACCGTACTCGTCAGGACGCAGATGGTGCCATGGAACACAAAATTCAAGTTCTGGATGTCGGGGCGAGTGATATCTGATTCACATGCAACGTTTGTGCTGATCGACTCCATTTACAGCTTCAGAAAACTTGATTCCGTAGATGGTTCTAACCCGGGTTGGATATGGACACCTTTCGCACTGGCTAACAAGTCTCAGGTAGATTCACATGACCTACTTACCTGATAAACCCCAACTCTGCGCTGAACACAGACCTCGCCGTTGCTCGAAGACGCAAGGTTTTTAGTAAGGGATGCAATTTGTAAGCTGTTTGACTGGTAATTGAGAAGGGAAAAAATGAATATAGATTTGCAGCGTTGCTGACAGCCGTAGAAGACTTGACGGCTGTCCTATACCTCTATCTGGCACATATTGCTCGCTCTCCTTTTTGTCCTTTGGTCGGATTCTCAAGCGCTATGATACGACTGTTCATAGCGACACTGTATATGCTGCAAGAATCTCACAACGGAGGCAGTTCTTTGAAGGAAACTATCACTATTATACAGCATTTCACCGGACAAGGGTGCGTATCAGAACAACATACAAATGATGTCTTTGTGTTTATTGGCATAGTTTAGACTCTGGCTCTGTATGCCGATACTCGTTCTGGTAAGAACGAGCCTCGACATCGTGACGTTGTCTAGAGTCGCAGCAGCAAGGAGTCTATAGAGATAAATGATCAGGGGCATAAAGCAATAACGAGGTGTACTATATCATGAACTCCGAATCACCGCGCTACGAGCCTGCCAAATTTGTATTACGTTATGTCGATTTATAACACTGGTACCAGTGACGATAATCGAGCTTTCTGCTGAGGCCCGATAATGGGTCTTTGGGTTAAAATTAGCCCCCATCTATTGGACACATGTGGTGAGACTCACTGCTAGAGCTTGTACTATGGGTGAACCTTGATCGACGAAGTCAGAGAAGAACAGAACTTAGCAGAAAGAAAGCACAATTACCTTCAAGCCGAAGCGTCTGGAGATGCTCCAGCGTTGAGGCATCCCATATCCGGACTTTCCCCACAGAACTCCCACCGACAAGAAGGGCACCACCATGCGCGAAGTCGATGGGCAGACACATTCCAGTCATCCTAGCCGGCTTCAACATGTGATTCCGTAATCCCGATGGAATTTTGTAAAGGTCGAACCCGCTGAGAAGGTTGCAGGCGACTAGTCGAGAATTGCAAGGAAAGGAGACTAACGGTCCGCTTTGGAGAGCTTAGAATAATGGCGCGAATTTTCTAAAGAAAGTTTTAACTTACCAGAAATCCATATGAATAGACCATGCCGCAGTATACGCACCGCTAAGGGTGTCCCAATGCCAGCAGCTATCAAGATCCATCAGCTCTACACACACTCGATGCTAGTGTGCAATGGCAACGACGTACACTATGCCGTTATACATGTATGCCGCAAGAAGCGAGTCGACGCCTTCTAACCACTGCACCGCGGACACCACTATTGGCTGAGTGTCATCACGTTGTGTGACCACATCAGACACAATGGTCGTGGATGGCACCCAATCTATTGCCCAATTTAGTCTGTTGATAACGGAATCAAGATAGTCTGCGTACTCATGGCGCACCAGGACCATAGTTGTATGGTGTCGCGTCCAGCGGATGCAAGCAAGACGGGAGAGGGCTGGAGTACTTGCGGAGCCTTTCTAAGAGAAATGCATTCTATGGGTTGCTGGTGCGCCTTTAGACCTCGGACGAACAGCTGTCCGTCGGTCTGTGGATAGCTCAATACAAACATTAGTGATAGAAGACACGTCTCATACCGCTTTCAGGTCTATTGTCATTAAAGTCCCATCTCCAGCCCCGCCAATAACTCTAGTATCGCTCTGGGGGAACCATTTAAGACACAGCATTGCTGAAGACGCTTTAAGACGCTGCAAAACTGAGCCAGAGGACAAAGACCACAGATAGATCCCACCTCCTACGTCGCAACTTGCTAGCAAGGTGCCACTTGCATTGATCGAGAGTGCAGTAATGGCATCAGCATGCTCAACGGGTAGAGTGTGTGTGCAGACGAACCGCAGCATGTCGTCTGACTTCTTATGGGTAGTTTCGTCCATCTTTCTCACTTATCGCCCCCCTAATTCGGGCACTCCTACTGTTCTACTGTTAGTGGGTTGTGAGGACGGGATAAACGTGATGATGCCGGTCGTTCAATGTCTTTCTGTCACGCGTACGATCTCACAGATCGTGACGAAATTGGATAGTCCACGCGGGGCGGGACACCCCCTGTTGATTGATAATCGATTAGCGGTGTGATCAGTCAAGCTTCAAGACCCCGGACTTTCCCCTCAAATGCGTCTAGATATCCCGAGTTTCGTGAATTGTCCAAAGACCTATTCACTAGTGGAGCGCGGGCCCTGCCCGGCTACAACCCTGCTTGGTCTTAGAAGATATCCGTAAAGCGCACTCAGACGTTTGATAGTTAGCTGTTGCTCGTTTTTTCTAGCAGACTTCATGTAGAGCAGTAATTACACGCGGAAAGACAGTGATCTTCAGCCATTGACGAGCAGTTTCGTCTCCATTTCCAAGAAAGCTATAAACATGACTCGAGATAAGAGTAGGGTGCGAGAAAGGCTCGAACCCCTGCATAAATAAGGATGGCAATTTTGCCACAAAGACTGGGGGAACCGTTCCCTATTAATATTGTCTCTTCGCGCATTGTCACCCTGTTCGTGCCCTGCCGAGCGTGGCTTACTAGTCGCCGCCGGCATCGTACTACGTAGTGGGTTACAGTGGTGGTCGCAGCGGAGGTGGAGTCGATAGTGGTGTGTCGTCTCGTGTTGTCGATGCCTGCTCCCTAACCAATCCGTCAGCACTGTCCCTTTCTGGCGCGACCATCGTGGAGGGCCGGCACCGATTTCTCTCGTCCACGCATACCTTTGGAAGTAATATTTGCATGTCATCTCACATGCTGCCGCACCGTCGCTGCCCGGGTATTGAACATGGTGCACTCCATCCACCGACGTAGTAAGCTGCCGTAGCGGATTACTGTGGAGGCAGGGGCCAGTAGGATTGCGCATCAGGGTCGTTCTCTCAGGCCATCGGCGTTCATCGCCTTTGCAATGCTACACACTGTACGTTGTAGGCCTTAGCCTACTGCGTCGGTGACTGCGCGCGCCATCGCTGATCTTGAAGCCGCACTCAGGATGCACAAGTCGCGGTGAGCCATGGTTTCTTCACCAAGTATCGCTGATCGGACAGCGTAAATATATTCAGACCCGCATGACTGATGGACAAGCGACAATGGATGGATCCAATATGATAGGCATACGGAGAGATCTAGGGATATTGAGTCGCGAGGGAGAAGCTCCAGGGCTGCGAGAGATCTAGAGAGACTTCGAAATGAGTTAATCGCTAAACCAAACATAACAGCGAGCGCACAGTTACCTATTTTCCTCAGCCATCAATGTCCTGTGAATCCGAGAAACAGGAAACAGCTAATGGCGCAGCCGCAAGCTATATAGCGAAAAGAGCGAAGGCTGCGAAGCTCGATTTACGGAGGGGGGGCGCCAGCACGCGATATCCGGTGATGGCCGGTTGGTGATGGAAGGCTTCAATTCTGAGTCGTGACAGTCTCCGATAGCTTGCAATCAAGCAAGGTAACAACCTATTCACCCACACGGCCTGCTCTCCAGCTACACCATCCGCATCAGCCATGGCAGATTATAAACGACCAGAACTCACTTATCCTCTTCCACCCCTAAGTGGCAAGCTAACGTGTATCAACTCCAAGCGCGAATTTTGCCTTCCGTTGCTCAGCGACCGCGATTTTTGTATTGGACGTGATACAGAAAAATGCGATCTCGTACTACGTGCATATTACTCGAAAATTGGTACGCTCCACTGTGAATAATCGAGGTCTGGAAGATACTGCCGTCCTAATCGATTCTCTCGCACATAGGACTCCTACACTGTGTTGTTCGCACACGCGTCGTCCTGGATACTTTCGAAGTATATGTCATTGATCACAGCGATCACGGAACATTTGTGAGCCACTATTCAAATGTAACAACATACATAGAAATTGATTTTGTCTTGATTCTGACTAGGTCAATGGCTGTCGTATTTCGTCTGGCGTTGAACATCGACTCAGTCACGAGGACATCATGTCGATTGGCGGACTGCCCCCTCGAAATGGTCTCGGTGAGTATCAGCAAATCACAATGAAGCGCGAAGGACTGAATCTTTCCTCAGCTTTCATGTTTCGCGCATTCTCCCATGGATCCGTAAGTATTGAGGCTAACGTTGGAACTTCGTCTTAAATGGTATTCTAGATTCTGTCGAGAGTGGATCTCGGCAAGACGTAAGATTCCCTCGTCCTGATGAAAGTGTCATCCTTATACATTCACAATAACTAAACTTGTTCAGTATGGGAACCGGCGGTTTTGGTGTCGTCAGGCTTGCGCGCTATCGCAAGAATGGCTCTCCATGTGCAGTCAAGATCATCCAGTCCCGGTCTCCCCTACATCTCACTAAGATCAAACGAGAGATTGAAATCTTGAACTCTGTAGAACATGTGCGTTGCAATATGCTGACAATTTTGGGACGTGTTCTTACATGCAATCCTTAGCCTAATATCATTCGGATCTATGAAGGTTACCAGGAGGCCAATCAGATATGTACGTGTCATTTCTGACTTCATTTCCACAAGGAGCTGATGATGTTTTCTGTAGACATTTTAATGCAATGCGCTTTACTGGGCGATCTTGGAAAGTACATTGATTCCGACCATGGCTTATGTGAGGTATCGATGTCACACGAGCTGTGATCGTTTGCTCATCATACAGACGTACTATAGCAGAGAATGAGGCTCGTAAGATAGCTCAAGACGTCAGTGCTGCATTGTGCTACCTGCATGATGACATGAAGATGGCACACAGAGATGTCAAGCCAGCGGTATGTCAATCATTCTCGAAATATAGTAAGGACTCAATATGGCTTTTGCTCACAGAATATCCTGGTTTGCGCTGTGAACCCGTTCAAGGTCAAACTTGGAGATTTTGGCCTGACCAGAGTGATACATGGACATACTGTTGACCAGGTGCGAACTGATTTCATCGTGTGAGCATTAACAAGACAAGTTTTTAGAGCATCTGTGGTACCACACTGTATATGGCGCCTGAAGTGATCTTGAGTGGGAACACTTTAGCAAGTCATTATGATTTCAAGGTGGACTGCTGGTCTCTAGGGGTCGTTATTTTCATGATGTAGGTGTGAAAACATGAAAACCCAGGGCCATGTGTCTGATACATGGTCATTAGGCTTTCTGGACACCCTCCATTCCGCAAGGAAGACGTTCGTATCAATCCATATGGCGAAAGCTTTGATCGCCGCACAATCAACTGGACACTGCTTCGCGCAGATGTCAGTCAAGACGGTACGCGTAACTATGGCTGGATCCTCACATTTGAGATCTTAACTGCCTATCATGTAGCTCGAGATGCAATACGACAACTCGTCCTTCGCGAGATACACACACGCTTGTCAATGTCTGAGTTTCAAGGCCATCCCTGGATATTTGATTCTGGGAATGGCTTTAAAAATTCTCGTTCGTGATGGATGCCCGCCCATGCGATCCACTTGCAGTTGTATGATTTCATGTATTTGAATCTGTCCTATCTCACTTGCTATCGGGATGGAAATTGAAGATGACAAGGGGTTTCAACTCGTCTCTGAGGTGACCACGCGCAAACGAAGTTCGACTGATTAGTTAGTATTTGTCTTATCATGAAGAAAGCGCGTACCCGCTGTCAGGCTCGCGCTCCTGCGTGTCACACAGACACCCGCTGCCCAGTGTCTAAGGGAGATATGACTAGAATAAGAACAATATGCGCCTTTCGAATGCAAGCGATAGTCCTCCATGGACATGTTCTCCGCAAGCGATTCTTCCGTGTTCTCTTTCCCCTATTTATGGTCCAAACCCATAGAGTCGCCCAACTCGTTTTCTCCTGGATCTTCGTCAGTGTTCTTCGCCTGCGACCCGAGGCTGATGCTGATGGTCCGCGCAATATCGAGGGTGCCTCGTGATAATGCGTACCCTATCTCTCCTCCGAGATACCGCATGAACATGTCGCCGCGCGACAAAATTGCAGTACATGTTAGCAATGTGAAGGGATTTGACAGTAAATCAAGCTTACATATTCAAGTGGTACAGAACTCAACCAATTTCTACATCGTTATCGTCTCCTATTTGCAGACGCTTTGCTCCACGCAGAATGGAGGGTCCCATGAGAGTGTCTGTGCGACCGTGATGGAACGCAGGGAAGAAGTGAATCCCCCGAACAACGAGAGATATCCAGGAAAGTAAATGCTCTCGGTGCATCTTCAGGCACAAGCCCGACACGTAGAAAGAGTCGCGTCCTGGAAACACTTTTATTCCTCGCTCCCGGTTCTGGACTGAGCCATCGTACCCATAGGAAGTTTACCTTCTGGGGTACAGGGGACGTCAAATCGAGGCGTAAACGATCTTAGATTCGGCCGTGCCAATAAGGATGCTGTTTCTCTTTCGGTATGTGATCGACTTCGCTCGGGTTAAAGACCATAATGTCAGAGTGTTTGTGCGGGTTAAGGAGTCCTGATCGCGTCGCATATCCTACGTCGTATAGTGGACACGCACGGTGTGGTGCTTGTAGATCCGATCGCCTAAGAACTGAAGGTGTCTACGCTCTTCGTCCGTGGCATTGCGTCCTTACCCATTGTACTGATGACCATGCTGCCGTACAAGAATGTCGTATATAAGGTATGGAATAAAATTCCAAAGTCATTTTTATAGGAGTGAAGCAAATTTGAACAATGTAACACACCTATAGCGCACGATGATTAGGATTCTTGGCGAACGCTGGCTGGCCGAGATTTGATAATGTGCTGAGTATAGTGTAGCCGGTAAATCTTCGTGTTGAACATCATAGGATACAAAATATTGCTTTTTGTGGGGCGACCTGGCTTTCTGGCCTGTAGCTCAGCCATACCAGAGATCGTTGCCTCGCGTGCTTGAGACACCGCTTCGTCGCGTGATTTGATCCTAGCTGGAGTGACCTGCCGTTACTGCTTTTTTTGCAAACTGCTCTTCATGACGCTGTTCGAAAGAGCGTAGAGGTCCTTGGCCCGTCGATATTGGCCTTCGCCCTGGGATGTCGAATCAGTACTCTTCCCGTAGAGAGCGCGCGTTGCACACGGAATTGCTTACCGTCCGAGTCGAGTAGATATCAGTAGTACCAAAATTGATGATGTCGTGTACATAGTGAGATCATGTCACTTGAAAGTCTTGAGACTGAATTTGATGATCTTCCTGCTAGAGACCGAAGAGGCTAGGACACCGTTTGCTGCCGATGTGCGCGCTGACTCCCTCCTCTTACGTGCCATATGCTCATCTGGTAGCTCGTATGTCGCTATGGCTTGGAAGGAATGCGAAGATTTACGGGCGGACTTCCTGTCATGACTTCAAACACGTCGACAGTGGGCGTAGTCTGTAACCTGAGAGTCGCTAGAGCATGCCACATGAGTAGACAACAGAGAAGATCCATTACAATAGACTCAAGCGTGAGATTCAAGAGTCCTTTGATACACGGAATGATGCACTGTAAGAGGTCGTGAAGACTGATGTTGAGGTCAAGAATGGTCATCTTCAAAATCTCGAGCCGCTGACTGTTTCGTCTCAGCACTTTCAAAAATAAACTATCGGATAGTTCTTCTACTAAAGGTAGGTACCTTCCGGCGTCTGCGCATGTTTGAGCGACTGGAAGAGGTGGTTTAACTTTCCTGACACCGAGACGTACCTTGAATTCAGTTCCAATATGCGTTCTCTTCCACTTGCAAAAGGAGAAGATATAGAAGGTGCGAAAATGTATCTTTCAGGTCCCTACCTCGAAGCCATGCAGGAGGGCCGACGCAAATAAGGAATGAAAGTTGAGATTGAAGCGGGATAACTTGACAGAGAACGCGTTCTGAACAGCGCAGGTGATTAGACGGTTTGAATGATGGGGAAAAAAGTATATATAATACCGAAAAAACAGAATTCGAATGAAATTAGTAATAGAGGCCGCCGGCACAAAATGGCACGACCTCATGGCATTGAAGACAACGAAGGAAAAGGTCGCGCGCCAATATGACTAGCCTAGAGAGAGAGAGAGAGAGATTGTCTTTAGCTACTGATCACTTCCACGGACGTAGCGTGACGTGTGACGCTTATGTAAGCAATACAGTACCACCGGGCGAGCTACTTTGAACCCTTCCACGCCTAACGAGCTCCTTGTATCTACCGCGAGCAGCTGCCAGTAATGACCGCTGCCCATCTCGGTCCCAACTCTGTCCGCATCAGCGCCGAGGAGCGATACTGACCACTCCCAGTCTCGCAAACCACGTGGGAGAAATCAAGACCACGGAACTAGGCCCGAAGGCAGGAGATCTCCGAGGCTGGCACATGGCTGGGCGGCTGCCAAAAGCCTGCGTCATCCTTCGTTACGGCCTGCTAGGCAAGTTTCGTGCTTAGAGCAGGAATACTTCGAAGTCGGCATTCAAGGCTTGCGCTCGCCTACACCGATGAAGCCAACCTCGACTTCACGCACTGTGGAACCCAGAGTGCCGCGGAGTATGCCTATTTCGGGCGCGAGAGCATCTTGGTTAATCAGCAGACTTCGCCCGCCATCCTCTGAATACCCCGTGCGGTCGCGAAATGCAAGAAGGAAGGTATCTGCGTGCTTTGCCTCACGGGAGACGACAAGGGCACGGAGGAGACGATATGCTGTCGGACTGATATCCTCGGTAAGAACAAGGCTCTATCAGGGACGAGCCACAGGAGCTGCGAGCTGGGTGCGCTGTACATGTGCTTTAGAAGGTGCGCGCCCCCATACTTGTTTAGCAGCAGAGAGCTGGAGCATGATGCATGAGAGCTGGCTGGCGATTTTGCCAAAGAGGCGAGTCTTTTAGTAGTGATGGTGAGTGTCCCTACGCACGGTCCATTCTTCTTTTCATGCTTGCTGAATGTCTCGTAGACTGAGGGCCGCCTGACCAACGCGGAAGAAGACTGACATTGGTGCGGCACTAGAAAGCGAGACGGATATCATAAAGCTCATCACGTACATGGAATGCAGAGTCCTGCTTGGGAATCTCAAGAACGGTCATGATGTCTGCTCCCCTGCCGCAGACCTTCCTGCCACCCCTGTCGACGCCATCAGCGACCTCAATATCGATCAGTACATCAACCATGAAGAGGTTGACGTTCGTCACGACCGCTTCCCACGCAAACCTGGCGATGCGCTTATAGTGCCCTGGATATCGCCATAGATTCGTGTGTTCTCGCCACTATGCGCGAGTCGCACTGACCTCTCTCGTCCGGCCGTGATCTCCCTTGGCCGGCCCAAGGCTGCCTTCCGCCACCTACGGCGACCTTACGCTCACGACATCAGCAACAACGACCTTCAGATCGATAGCTCACAGACCACGAAGAGTCCGACGTCCACCGATCTGCTCAAATTCAACAACGCGTCCACCGTGCCCCAGACATCGACCCTCATAGACTTGTGTAAATTTGTCGCCGTGCGCATCGTCGTGATCGCTAACACCTTTCCTCCAGCCATGATCCTCATTAGCCCTCCCAAGGACATACCTCCTCCCGCCCAAGGCGACCTTCTTGAATACGTAGAAATAGTCAGGGTGTCCCCACCTCATCCCAGGAGGGATCCGCAGAGGTCGCGGATGTCTCCCTCGCCTATGCGGATTAGGCCCTCCCGAGCATTCAGCCACAGCCGCAAGTTCTGCGCGTCCTCATGACAGGCGTTCCCTCTCTTCCTGCTGTATCTTCCAGCACTACAGTCGACGAGTCCGTGGCGGCCGGGCCGGTATCTCCGTATACGTATTCTATTCTCCGCCATCAATTAGGGTTAAGCGGGGTTGGGGTTCCCGATTGGTAACATAGTCGGAAAACCCTCGTCATGAGTCATGACGGTGCTGCCCCTGTCTGGCTTATGAAGAGGTCGAGCAGCCTGCTTTCCGTGGGCATGAGAGCCGTCCTTGCGGACGCTGCTTTGCCTGAACACCATTACAACCCGGCCAAGATTGTGGGACTTCATGCGTTGGAGCAGGATTGGGTGGAGTTCGCATTGCGGGTGTGTCCTGAGGATGCTGTCGCTTTTGGAGAGCAGGTGATACTGGTAGCGGCTCCGATGAACAGTGTCTCGCTCGCATCAGCTGTTGCAGAGACCTACGATCGTCTATCCCATCGTCTTCAATTCCATCCATCCATCCACTACTCTTCGGGATGCCTTTAGCCCTTCAAATAGGAGCTTGGCTTACTGGCGTACAAGTGGAGGAGTCTATTTTCATCCGCCGGCTCACACTGTATCTGTAGCAGGTCATGGAGCTTAGTTTCTGTCGAGTAACTTTCGTAAATCATGCTCTTTTAGCCTGTGTGCTCAAGATGATATGTATATGCCAGGGCTGGTCGTAACACTGATGATGGATGTTTGGCGAGATGTGTGAATCGGCAGGTATGTACGAAATATACAAAATTTAGACTCTCTAGGCTACGTATCCGACTACATCACGTCCATGTATATAAAGGGAGGCGTCCAGCCGTTAGAAAGGGACACGTTCAATTGTGACATGATCGTCCGTGTTGATTGCAGTATGAACGGCAATGGAGGTACCTGAACACTGTCAGATTTCTTTCGGAATGCCGTAATTCGAGTACATACCTGTGAACTTCCGGCAGATGTATTTGTACAGTTCATTACGTTGGTCAGGCTTGATGCGGCGAAGACTCGGAGGAGTCGACAGTTCGATGTATATGTTGCGTAGCTGCGGAAGTTTCGAGCAAATCATAGCGGCTTCTGTCCATCTTTGAGACGACAAGATGCAATTCGCGGTGATGAATTCGGCTCGACTGGACTGGAACGCCAGGGATACTTTTTCTACAGTGGATGGAAGTTGACGGAGGATTTCGATTATGAATCGTTGAATACCAAATAGTTGGTCGCGAGACGTTAGTTGGATTTGCCATCTGATCGTCATTGACTTGAGGTTCGTACATGCTTGTAGGCATAAACTGTTCCAATCAGGTTGGCCTACGAATGTGTAAGCGTATGTTTATGTGGAGAGATGTTTTATTTGAAGAGATGTTTTATTTGAAGAGATGCAACATACCGGTTGTAAACCACCGTGGCCGCATTCCAACATGCTCCAATGTCGCTTTATGTTTCTGCAGCAGGTCCCATATCATGTTGCGCTCGGAGAACAGCAAGTCATCGAATTCGATACCACGGAGTGTAGAAGGGGTGTACTTAGGGAGATACTCGTCCCATGGCTGCATGGGCATTCTGAAACTAAGGAGTTGGGTAGGAACGACGGTGTAGGGGCGGTATGTTGCTTGATCAAAGGTGACGTTCGAAAGGTACAGATGGTCTATCGTGGAAGCAGAGCAGGTGATGAAGTAGATATTCGACCGTACTGATTTATGGTCGATGTTCCGAAAATTGAGTGCGCGGTAGCTGCGCTTGGTTATATGCTCTAGACACGTGCATTGATCGACGGTATCCGGACAATCGACCCAGTCAACGTTGTCGACAGTCAAGGTCTTTAAGTTCTTGAAGCGTGTCAAGCAGTAGGTGATGATACAACCGTAGATCGTCGGTTTGATGCACTGGACGCCGCGTATAGCATGCTCCATGCGTTCGCGTTCAGATGTCGCGGCTAGTGTGATATCGGTAACAGGGAGATCGTAAAGGGATGGAATCGAGTCGATGCGAGTCTTGAAGTCACATCTGGGATTCGTGTCGGTGGTGAGAGGCTCGTAAGTGGTAACACCATGAATATCGACGAGGACAGCGTTTTCTTTGCACGTGGTGGCACGTACAAAGATTTTTGAGTGCAAATGTATGCAAGTGCGTACTCGCCATGCTTTGCTCACAAGACAGGTGTTGAGTAAGGTGTCGACATCGCCGGCCAGATTGTCTATGATTGTGTCTTGGATTTCTCGGGGCAAGGGCGTACTTCGCGTGCGACGATTGTAAAACTGCATATTGTTCTGGTCGGTATGCTGGTATTTACTACTTGAAGTTATCAGGTTGTTACAGAGGGCTAGTACGTTGCGTTTAAGAGTTAGTACACGGAAACAAACGTGTATGAGTACATGCCGTGCACGAGTTGACCTATGCTTTGCTTTCCGCGCGTAGTTCGTTCTGACTTTCATGGTGACTGGGAAATTGTATCGTCTTGCACGCGTCTCACATACCACATTGCCCGGGATCGACTCATGTACGCCATGGTAGGACCCCGGAAGATATAGGTTTTTTGAACCTTATATTTGAATTTCTCCCGTAGTTTTGCACGCATTTCGCCACCTGCGAAAGCAGGCGCCGCCAGCAGTGAGTAAAGACAGACCGACACACGTGTGGCGACCAAACCGCGCTACCGGCGGACATCCCCAGCTTGTCGGGGCCCAAACCGCGCACACTTTTCGGACATGGGTTCGCGAAATTTGGGCCTCAAACCGCGCTAACTTTGGACATGCACTGTGCGGAGCTTCCGGGGTCCTGCCATGGTCCGTTCATTTATTGTGCTTCAATGTCCCTTATACACCTTCTCTTGTTACTGATTTGCCTTTCTTGTACGAGTCATTTCGTCTTGGATGACGCTGCGGATGAGTTCTCTATCTTTCGCGTTCTGAAATTACACACACGTGTTCGTGTTCGAAGGCCCAGGCGGGCGGTCCACGAGTTTTTATTACAGATTATCAGCTTCAGTATCGCGATAGTATAAGTGCCTACCGTAGGTTTTGAACTCTGATATATGGAAACGACGACAGTCGTGGTTCATGGTCCTGCTGATCCAGTGAGACGATTGAGATCGCACGTGCGATCGCAATGCTCAGCCAACATGTCTGTATTAAACAACCGGTTCCTCGGTCGTGATCGCTGGTCGGATAGAGGGAAGCATTGGTATGCAGAATGGGTATTGTATGCACGACTTACTGGTGACATCAGTGCTGATTCACATAATTTGTTGCGAAGCTTCTACCTTGCTATATTGTGTCTAGTTAATCAACGTTGCCATAAATTTAGTCTATCCGGCTCATGTCATCAGTAAGTAGGTCATTGGATAACGTACTGTTGAAATAGTTTCTGCTGCGTGAGGGAAGATACTGTAGCGTGGTTACATTGTCTTGTCACAGTTTATTAGAAATAGTGGTGTGTATCAGGTTGTAGAGACCACGAGAAAACACGGGTACGAACAGGAGATATTTGGGGAACGAGGACCTAGTACTGAATGGTCCGATCCGGCTAGTTTTGAGTGCTAGTCGTCGGAGCCAGGACCAGTCCTGGAAGTACAAGGACTGAAGGAACTGGTACCGTATTCTTCAAAGAAAGGAACTGGGATTGCAGTCCTATGACTATCCTGCACCGTTCCAAGTTGCTGCCTCGACACTTCGTGAGTTGGCATCTCCTGCTGCACGACCACGTACCATCCGGTCGGATACCAGTCCGTCTGTTAGTGCATTGCCTTGTGCCTCTATGCGCCGTCGTCGTTCTTTTCGCAAAATCCGTGGCGGAAGGCACGGTTTCCATGTACTGTCCCTGATTTTGACCGAGTGGATAATTGTCCCTTAGTACGAGCCTGTGAGAGCGCGAGCAGAGTCCGTGTCCTTCCAGCCAGGGCTACAGTATAGTTGTGTTCTATCAGTCACGGACGACAGTGAAATCGATATGTGCGAACAGTATACAGATTACATACTTGGTCGCCTGTCACGTACAGCGCATTCCTGGCGTTGACTGTCTCAGCTACGCAGAGTCAATATGTGAGGGAAGAGGGAATTTCTGAACTATTAGCACGAGGTTGACACGCCGTTCAGGAATGATGACTCAAAGTCATCCACGGTATGGATTGGAGTAGAATGAGGCCAAAACATACGCACGAGTCATGAGTCTAGCGGGCGGTGAGGGGGATCGGGCCCACCAGGGTAAATG
This sequence comes from Pleurotus ostreatoroseus, assembly GCA_005298045.1. Taxonomy (NCBI): domain Eukaryota; kingdom Fungi; phylum Basidiomycota; class Agaricomycetes; order Agaricales; family Pleurotaceae; genus Pleurotus; species Pleurotus ostreatoroseus. The sequence goes on along the minus strand of SWBT01000482.1, from coordinate 9,361 downwards.
GGACATAACCTAGGCAACCGAGCGGGCAACATGAGAGCAGTCATGGCCCCTGCCTGCTCTTTTGCGCTCCTCCGCGAATAAACACTACTTTGGAGGATATATCGTGCAAGAAGAACAAAAGCGCCCATCGAAACTGACACGTGAGGGATCAGAGAAAGCTGATGGCGCCTCGGGCACTGTCTCGGGCTGTTTTTATCTAACAACCGTTGTGTCTCGCACTCTCCTATTGGCACTCGCTATCTGGATTTCTGACTGGGTGTGAGTAGTTGACAACGGACGCAATAAGACGCATAGAACCCCAGCCAATGGAGATGGGGATGCGAAAACAAACGTTGTTGTTGGCGAGGCAAAGGAAGAAGACTGCGCAACTTCATAGGGTATTATCAAGATACATGTTGCTAGTGGACACCGTCAGATGGACGATTTTTGCCACAAACACACAAGGTGTGGATGGTTTCTTTTCTTGGTTACGAGATTTACTGACGTGCATTGCGCGACGAGGCGGCTCCGTGAACAGTCGTGGACGTTGTTGTGGATTCCCAGGTTGAGGCTATGGCTGTGCTTAATGCCCACAATCACGACCAACATGACTTCGAGGCGGGTACCCGTATCAAGCTCGAGAAGGGCTTGCCCATCTGAGTCTCCGCGGAAATGGACATGTCGTCTGTCAAGACGTCTAATTCGCGCAACATGCCCTCCAAACCCAAGGAATGGCCCTTTGGGCTCACTGATTGTCCTACTTTCCGTCCCACCCCAGAACAGTTCGAGGACTCCATTGCATATATCAAGACATATCGGAGAACGCGAGGAGCTCTGGCATGTGCAAGACTATACCATCACTAGGGTGGTCCATGCTGTTCGTGACCGACACCGAGGTATACTTTGTTGCCCTATCAGCATACATGTCAAATGAACGTGCTCGTTGCTCTCCAGACGTTTCGTTTCAAGACCCATTTGCAACGCTTGAACTCCATTGTAGCCTCCTCTCGTGCAAAGCTCAATTTCCTGGAACAGCTGTATCGTTTCCACAAGCAGCAGGGTAACCCTAGGGTTTCGATCCCAACGTTCAATTACAAGCCCTTGGACCTATGGCTCTTGAGAAAAGAGGTCCACAAACTGGGCGGATACGACGCAGTGAGTTTCGTTCAGATCCAATCGCTACATTGCCGGGATTAATCTTCACTGCCATAGGTGATCCGTACCAAGAAATGGGCCGATCTCGGCCGTCTGCTCGGATATGGCGCCATTCCTGGAACCGCAACACAAATAAAGAACTCGTACGCAATAGTCATTGTGCCTTATGAGCACTTTTGCGATCGTGTCAAGAACTCGCCCAGCATGTCACCCAACCGCTTTCACGACTTCACCTTAAAGACGCACGTCAATATTCAGTCTACAGGAAAGTCCTCGCGACAAAATGGGGGCGACGAGAGCATGCCGTCCAGCCCGTTGACGGATAGCGACAGCGAGCGATCGTCGGTGCCAGACGAGCCCGATCATAGGAACGATAGCGTCCGCCTTCGACGGAGTACACGGCAAGCCTCCCATGATCCTTCTCTACGTGAGTATGCTTCGATCTTTCTTGATTTGCAGTACTCATTTCGTCGTTCAGCAAGTCGCCGACCGCCGACACCCTCCGCGAACGGGACCGATCTAAAAGATAGACGGTCCCCATCCGAGGTGCGTGCGCACGACTCTTGATCCATCAAGCAACGTTCGCTAAGGGGAGCGCAGCCTTATGGCGAGGTCTGCCCGAAGAAGGACCGTGGCGAGGAGATGCTCCTGTGAGACGGCTGTGACTGTGGTATGTGCCCGTACACGATCTTGTTGTGAGAAGCGCCGGTGCTGACCTGGACGCACAGGCTTCCACATCTTCTGTCTCGATCCAGCTCTGTCCACCATTCCAAAGGGCCAGTGGTTCTGTCATGTCTGCCTATTCGGGACGGGCGGCGACTTTGGGTTCGACGAGGGCGATGAGCACAGTCTGGCAAGCTTCCAGGCGCGGGATCTGGAGTTTCGGAAGCTTTGGTTCACAGCGCATCCGCCGTCTGATGCGGGCGGGATCGCGAACACGTCTACGATGGCTACCTTTCCGCGAGGAACAACGCGCCCGATCCGACCATCAACAAGTTTGGCGATGTGGTCGTGTCTGAGACGGATGTAGAGCGGGAGTTTTGGAGGCTTGTGCAGTCGCCGAACGAGACGGTCGAGGTCGAGTACGGCGCGGACGTGCACTCGACGACCCATGGCAGGTGAGGTCTACGCCGCGAACGTGTGTTTCATTGTTCGTTCATCATCTCAACAGTGCGATGCCGACCTTGGAGACACATCCATTGAACCGGTACTCCAAAGATCCATGGAACCTAAACAACATTCCTATACTGCCCGAATCACTTCTCTGCTTCATCAAGTCTGATATATCCGGTATAATTGTTCCTTGGACATATGTTGGGATGATCTTCTCGACATTTTGCTAACATAATGAGGTGCGTCTTTCCGCCTTATTACCTGGGATCATATTCTCATAACGATCATAGGATCACTATACATACAGCATCAACTACAGTAAGTCGAACATCACACAACTGCGGAAATGAGGCCGAGCTGATGGGTTCCTTGTCCGGTAGTGCACAGGGGCGAAACAAAGACGTGGTATTCTGTCCCGGGCGAAGACGCGGACAAATTTGAGGCGGCTATCCGCCGAGAAGCACCCGGGTTATTCGAGGCTCAGCCCAACCTTCTCTTCCCATTGATTACCCTCATGAACCCCCAAAGGGTCAAAGAAGCAGGCGTCGAAGTGTACTCGTGCAACCAACGCGCGGGCGAGTTCGTGATAACGTTTTCCAAGGCGTATCACGCCGGGTTCAACCATGGTGTAAGTTTGCTGAATTCCTACGAGTCCATAATATGGTTTATAACAATGATGGATTCTCGACATCAGCTCAACTTCAACGAAGCGGTCAACTTCGCTCTCCCAGACTGGCTATACGGCCTGGACTATGTGAAGTGTTACCAGGAGCACAGGAAGCTGCCAGTGTTCTCCCACAATGAGCTAATAATCACAATCAGGCAGCAATCGACGTCTATCAAGACGGTCAAGGCTATGGTAAGTTCTTCGTTTCCTGAACCTGAATGTTGTTTCCCCTGCAGCGTGCTGATAGCCGCCTTTCACAAGGTTGAACGAAAGTTTGCAAGAAATGGTTGACAGGGAACTCGAAGCGCGGACCCGAGCGCGAAAGATGGAGATGGAGGAAACCCTCGAGGAGTCCGACGGGCCAGAAGAGCAGTCCCAGCGCACTTTGTGCAGGGTGTGTTGCTACCTTTCGCAGATCACATGCTTGTGTACGACGAAGGTCGTCTGCGTCGACCACGTCGATAAGCTCTGCAAGTGTCGCTGACGAAGCGCGTGCTCCGCAAGCGGTTCGACGACACCGGCCTGCTGGACACACAGATAAAGGTCACGGAGCGCGCGAACGTGCCGTTCTCGTGGCGCGGCAAGCTGGACCGGCTGCTTAGCGAGACGGCGTGGTTGCCGCTCAAGTCGTTGCGGAACCTGCTCGTCGAGGGCGACTGCATCAGCTTCCCACTCCGGGAGCTGCACTCGCTGCGCAAGTGCGTCGTGCGCGCGAACGAGTGGGTCGGCCAGGCGGCGACGTTCCGAGTGCGCAAGACGCCGCGGAAGCGGCCCGTGCGGCGAGTGCGCGGACGCGTCGCGGGCGTGGAGGGCGCTGTCATTGAGGACGTCGAGAAGCTGGACCATTCGATGCGGGACCTGCATGCGCTCGTGTGGGAGGTCGAGGACCTGGGGTTCGATTGCCAGGAGATCGCGGCGCTCAGACAGCTTGCGTCTGATGCTGAGAACACACAGGCGAAGGCGAGGGCGCTTCTGCAGGCTGCGTCCTCCCTCAAGGGCCAGGCCCGTGACACGTACATCCAGGAGTGCGAACGTCTGATTGCGCACGGGACGTCGCTCAACGTTCTGGTCGACGAGCTCACTGAGGTCGAGAAGATCGTCATGCGGGAGCAGCTGCTCAAGGAGCTCGACGAGGAGACGAATTACGAGCAGCTCACGCTCGAGGACGTGCGGCAGCTGTTTTCCAGAGCACATATGTGTGGCCTGTCGCTGGAGAGCACTCACAGTCACATGAAGCTGTTCGAGATGCGTCCGAAGGCCGGGGGCCGTGCGAAGGCTGTTTTGGAGAAGGGGCAGCGCACGTTGGAGGAGCTGGAGGAAGCCGCGGTGGTGTCCCCGGAGTGCCGATCGACCCGCACGTACTGGATCCTCTCATGACGTTGAGGACGAGAGGCAAGGAGATCGAGAAGCAATTGACTATCTGGCTGCATCCCGACTCTACGTTTACCGCGCCGCGTCCGTCGGATGTGATAAAACTCGTGCAACGCGGCGAGAAGGAATACAGCCTGCAGACCGTGAAGGAGATGCGGTGTACTGTGGATTTCGCGGTCGACCTCGAAAACCGAATCGGTGTTGAAGAACCGGTATCAGCACAACGAGGACAGTGACATATTCCTGGCGATGCGACAGTGACGTATCTACGCGAAGGAGCACCTGACGATGTTCACTCTTCCGAACTTCGATCGCCTGGAGAAGCAGCTAACGCTGCACTTCCGCTGGTTGGAAGGGTTTCCGTGGTACTGCCGCTCATACCACGCAACGCACAGCAAACCACTGTTGGACGACGTTGTTGCGGCGACGCGCCCCGAAGACGACCTCCTTCCCACGGACGAGTACTTCACGTGCATATGCACGAACCGAGTACAGTCTCCCGCGCCTGGAACCATCTCCGATGCAGTGCAATGCGACCATTTTTTTGCGAGATTCCATGGCCTCTGTGCGTCGAACGGCGGGTCGTGTCCCTTCTGCGACCACCAACACTAGAACCGCACGCTGCGCAAGGACCGCAGCTACTACTTTGTCTGCCACGGCGGCTGCGTCTTCTTCCCCATCGATCCTACACCCGGTGGCAACAATCGCTTGTGTCCTCTGTGTTGTATCAGGAATAATTGTACTTACCTGTGTTCTGAATGCGGGTGCGTCATGTCTCAATGTGCATGATTGTCATGCGCGGTTTGGGGCTCACTTAAACTTGTTTCAGACAACAACGATCCAGAGATGTATGTGGACACCAAGCAGATGCTTGATATGTTCGGCTAGGACATTCTCTATATGAAGCTCCACCCTCCGTATACGCAGACATTGTTCGTGGAGCTGATGAGGTTCACTCCCGGAAAGCCAGAGTCAGCACCTGTGAGCTAGTGTACCCCTCCCATTGGCGATGGGGCCACGCAGGGCCAGCTGCAGGTGCAATGCCAGTCCCAGGGGTCCAACGGTTATGGTGAGCATGAATACACGCAGAGCCAAAGCCAGGAGCTCGGAGCTTATGAACGTACTAACCAGGCTGCTAGGCGGAGTGTACTTATGTGCATGTATATTGCAATATGTCCTCGATTCTTATGTATGCGCTGTCAACTGTCATATAATATGATATTGCATCTAACAAAACTCGTTGTGAATAAGAAGCTCAACTCTGCGTTTAGTCTACAAGCTTCAGAGCAAACGCCAACGCATCGTTTCTAGTGCCGGGCATCGGTAATAATCCGGTCCGGATGTTCCGGGTGGCGGCGATGTAAGAGATAATGTACGTGTAATGATATGTGAGCCTCACGTGACCGTAATTGATGAGATTTTTGCTGTTGTTGCTCACTATGAACCGCGTCGTCGCGACGAGTAGTGGTTTATCGCAACAAAATTCACGTTTTTGGACTGTTGCATACTGGTAATGTACTGTGAAACAGCATTCAGGCCCACTGGCATATGTAATTTACTGAGGTAAGTGTTTCTCTTTTTTTTCCTACACGACATTTGTATGCAGGACGTTAGAACACAGAAACATGGTGCGGTTTCATCAAGTATTAGAGGGAGTTTACATTAACGGCTACGGGAATCTAGGCCTCTGCAGATCTCCGAGAGATCACACTCCGCTTCATCAAAGCGGTCTTTAACGTCTCTAAAATCAGGACGAAATGCGTTGACCTCCCTTCCTCTGCTCTTCCATCTTGCCTCTGCATACGCTGGAAATCCTTGTTCGTGAGTGCGCGCCGTGTCTGTCATTGCTTTGTTTCGCTTATTTATGTACGTTTGGCAATAGATACCTCCACTTCGTCTACACCGCACACGGCAACGTCTTCGTGTTGTGTCCTCTTCTCATAAAATAATACGCTGTCTTTCGTGCGTTTCTATGTCCTGCTTCACAGTCCATGAGTCCTGCTGAAGCACCATTTTTATTGTCAGCCACTACACTGAACAAAAGACTACCATGGCCGCTTTGGACAGTCCGATGTCGACACGTCTTCCTAACGAGATGATAGAATACATCGCTAAGAACCTGCCCAGCCCCAAAGACCTTTTAGCCCTTCGAATGGTCTGCAAGGCATGGTCGAAGGAAGGCGAGCGGCAGCTCTATGCTCGTCGGTAAGACATGGCTCGTCAACCACGCGTTACTCAAGAAGCACCCACTGGTGCACGTTATCAGATCGCTCACTCTATTCCAGAGAGTGGGCTGGGGTTTGACACTGGATTTGAACACCCTCATCACGGTCGTCCTTGATTTACCCAGCTTGGTGTCGTTAGATATCAGTATGACGATCATGTGGGATACGATGACTGCGGCCAAGGTATCTCCGACACTAGCCTCGCACATATCTAACAAGCTTCGCCACCTCGTCGTGCATGGTATCTCGCCAACCGACAACTCAGGCGCGTACCACCCTTTCCAGATACTGCAGCTGTCAAGTACTTGGGGATTTGTCGAGTTCGGCCAGATATCAAGGCCCGCGTTGGAAGATGGAGCTACGGGCATTACTGAACTGCCTGTAGTCGAAGTCGAAACACTTCGTCTCATCGGTAGTGACAATCCTGAGGCGCCGATTTGGGATAGCCCTGGCGGAGATACCGGCGCGCGGTATCTGCCTCCGATCACAGGGCTGAAGACGTTCAAGGTCGCTACTTTCAATGTGAATGATGTTGATGGTGTGCGCCGGACCACGATCGCCAATGCAGGAACCCTGAAAGTCTTATCCCTTTCGGTTCCATTTTATGTTCAGAGTACGTTTGTTATCATTATCACTGTGTTCGAGTCTACACGCTAACAACGTTGCACGCCAGCTCAAAATCTGGACGTCGATTTCTTGCGTCGGGCAACGTCGCTCCGGCACTTTGCACTACGGATTCCGCTGTTCGGCGAGGACTCGTGTATCGCTGCCGACCATTTCGATCAACAAAAGTGGGACACCTTCCTCACTACCGTCGCCTTTAAACTCCCTCCCAATCTTGAAGTCCTCATCCTGTATTTCGACTTCCGTCACAAGCATGATGAGACTGCGTCGTCTGCACATGCACGGTTGGAGTCACACCTGAAGTTTACGTGGAAGGATCTTGGCATCGCCGTGTCTCTGTGCCACAATCTCCGTGCGTTGAAATTGGCGATTTGCTGCGACGAAGGTTGTGCGTCGCCGCACACGTGGCCGCGCCACATAGCAGACAACATGGAGGCTATCTTCTTCTCTTTTCCTCGGTTCCAGTGTAAGTGATAACCAGTTTGTCGTCGTCTCTGAATACACCGCTGATTTATATGCTATCATTTACTCCACAACAGTTTCGCAAAATATCATTTGCATGTATAAGTCTCTATCGGACCGTAATGAGCTGAGGCTGCATCGGCAAATGGCAACGCCGTAGGTCGCCCGTGTACCCCAATGGTGAGCGTGCATTGTTGTAGAGGTCACGTCACTTTGAAATATTCTTGCTCTGTATGCATCGGGCTAGTTTACGCCAAGTCTCCGCTCTTTTACACGCATCTCCTAGCGGTCATGTATATACCGAATGTAATACTATAGTACTATGCCGATGCTATCTGCTTTGTGAACGTCATGAAAATATTACGCTTTTCCAGTGATATGAGCTTGTGTCTGGTTCGATGCGCTCGTTCTTAAGCTCTAGTGGCTAAGTATTGCCCCTAACCCATCCACGCTTATGAGGTGCTTGGTCGCGTGAACGCCATCGGCCGGCAATCCCTCTTCACCTGTTCTGACTGCTTTGGAACCGTGAACTTGTGACATCATGTTCCGTCGTGATATGAAGCTGACCCTCGGCGGTCGCGGTTATTCGGGCCTGGTTCAACAATTCGGGCTATGCGAATGTCTCTGACGGTACCTCGAGAACCCAGGCAATTGTTGATTTAGGATGATTAATATATTCAAGTAATATACAATATATGTAGACAGTGAGTTCAGACTATACATACCCCTAGTCTACAACCCTAAACTAGTCTGTATCCGATACAGTGACATCGCTGTTGGCCAGCGAAAAGCGCTACCGATCTCGTACCAAGTGTCCACCACCTATAAAAGTCTGGAAGCATCAAGCGTATACATATGGGATAAGTTGAACGGGTGAAGAGTTCATAAGAATGACACATACTAGTATGTCGACGTCGACATCACCGTCCGCAGTCCTCGTTATATGTTATCCTATGCTAGCCTAAAGAAAAATGTAAGCGGTGAAGTCCATAAGCGGCTAGACGAAGCGACAGAGAATCAGATATTCAAGGTAGAGCGGTAGATTGAGGATACAGGTACTCACACATCGTTGTATGCGTGCCAGCCGTTATCGAGAGGAGACTACCTGTGAAACCTCGACCCATCAGTAACCATAGACAACACAATGAGAAACGAGTTCTTATATGAATATGTCCCTATGTAATCGCGCGTTTCCTGCCTCGTGAAGATCCACTTCTTTGATAGTGTGCAATGCAAATATTAGCAGGATCCTGCAAGAAGTCGTCCAGAACTTGTCGGACACTTGGATCCCGATGAACCAGGTTTCCGGGGCGCTAAACACCACGTGAATGATTCAGTTGGAGGCCGATACCTTTTGGACCACTCACCGTCTGACCACCGCCATATGAGACGCCTATGGCAATGGTTTCAAATGTACCACGACGGTCTTGGCCCTTTTTGAGATTTAATGTATCCCGCATGCGAGTCACTGTAGTCTTGAATTGCTGCATTGTACTGTCCCAACTTTTGTCGCCGATGAGCCGTCCGGCGCAAAGGGCGAATACAAAGCCCTCCGTGTCGACAAGCGTACGCTGGTATCTGACACAGCAATTAAATCAGCATCCACAGTATAACCAATATATTGCCTTACATTCCACTCCACTCAACGATCTCATAACCGTCGGCAAGAAGTTGCTCTAAGGACGGTGCATGCTTCTTAACATCCTGCTGAATACCTATGTGACAGCCTTGTGCCATGGGAAGATCCTGGACAGAAAATGGTACC